>OVBA01003769.1:170-26375 GCA_900406435.1 Lepidium aucheri
GTTTTCAAAAACTAAAAATTATATTAGTTATATTAAATATCAGTTCTGTTAATCTACAAATACATATTAATAAGATGATTATATATACATTTATATTAATATATATTTGCTGAATTGATTAAAATATTAATAAATAAAAATATATGTCAAATTGTTACAATAAAACAAAAATATGCATGAATCTACAAACTTAAATGAATATGAGTTTAAAACTATATATATATATATATTATTTTATACTTGATAAATTACTTATGATATTAATAAATAAAAATATATGTCCTATCGATAATGTATAACACAACAAAATTAAACAGTTCTTCAAATCTAAATAAATACAAGGTCAAAACCCTATATAAATACGAGTCTAAAAATTAAGTTTTTAATGAGTCTAAAATATAAATAAACATGAGTCAAAACATAAATAACACGAGTCAAAAAATTTTATATGTAAGATTGTAATGCATCAAAACTTAAGTAAACACAAATAAAAAATATATTTCGAGTACAACAGATATTGGTGATCACTATAAATTTATTTTTAATATATATATATATATAATTAAGTAATTAATAAATTTACGCATACAAATCAAACCATTAAAAATAAATAAAACAAACAAATATTACATAATCCGTGCATAGCACGAGACCAAAATTAGCCCGAATTAGAGAAACAGAACTTGAAACAAACTTGTACCCAATAACTCCTAAATCTATGTATTTAAAAAACTGAACCCAAACTGAAATAAAATTTTAGGTTTCTATTAGATATTTTTTAGTTTAGAATTTTATATACCAGAACCCAGACTTGACATATACCGTACGAAACTCTATCCAATAAATAAAAAATCAAAATATGTCTTAAACCAAAATAACTAAAATACCGAATTAGATGAATCGAACACAATACAATATCAAATATCCTAAATCTATGTACCAGAAAAAAAGAATACAAACCCGAATCAGAACCTAATCAATAACGGAATTTTTAGAACTGATATTTTTTTATTAAATTTTTTATAATAAATCTATATTAAATTTGAATTTTATATAAAAATATATAACAAAATTACCTTAAACCTATGAGGGTAGTTATGAATGTTAATTTTATCCTAAAGTTTATAACACATCCAAAATAAAAATATATCTCGCATTTATGAATGTTATTTTAAATTGTGTTTATTTAGCTTGTTAGATCCGTGATGATATTTTGAAATATTGTTTCGATATATTGTTTTAGAGACCCAAATCCGAACCGAAATTGATTTGAATTAGAGGAATGAAACCTGAAAAAATACTGAAATGAGTTCTAAATTTATGTATCCAAAAAACCGAACTCGAACCCAGACTTGAACCCAAACCAAATCAAGAACCAGATTTTAGATTTTTAAATTTTTCTATTAAATAATACCCGAACTCGAACTTAAACTCGATTTATACCGACCCAAACTCGATCTGAAAAATAAAAATACTCGAATAAGTATTTAGTCAAAAAACCAAAAAAACTGAATTAAAGGAACCAAACCTAGCAAAATAGCAGTATAAGTCTTAGATCTATGTCTGAGGAACTGAATTCAAACTCGAAGCCTAACTAAATCGAATAAAAAACTGTATTTTTTTTTCCCGAAGTTAAGTTTCATTAATAATAGAGTTCAGGTTAAGCCTGTTACAAAAGATTGGGCCAATGGTAGAGCCCAACAAAGCAAAGAAACAAAGCAGAAGAGAGAAAAAAAACAGGGGCTAGTAGGCCCATTAAGCGAACGGAAATAAAACCAGGGGACTAAGAGGCCCATTAAGTAAACTAAATTTAAAATAGGATTCAAACCGATCTGTTGGACCAATTTCGGTATTACGGGTTCGAAGAGCCGGTTCTCTTCTCTTGGCATGTGATTTCCATGGTGGTCTGGTCTTGTGTGCCTTCATCCGCAAGTCTGTTGGTGTCGGGAATTCCATCTCCTCCTGTTACAATCACCATGTTAGTGTTCTCACCGTTGTAGGGATCACTAGCTCCGCATCAATTGGGTCCGGGGAAACATCTGCCATGAACGTGTCCTGCGGGTTGTTGATCACGTCATCGATTATCACCCGCGTACTATAGATGTTGTGTGACGCTGCTCTGTTCTGAAGTGGTTACGCTGTGAATGGTTGTGTTGCCAGTGAGTCTGAGGAGTACGACCAGTCAGTTGTTGAATCGCTACTGAAGTTAGTTGGGAAAGGGTCGTGCTCTTGTGGAGGAGGAAACACCAAGTAATCTTCTGGAGTTGGCACATATGTGCAGTGAATGGCCCTGTGCGTGAGTTTTTGATAAGTGAGGCATAGTCTATGGACCCATTCATAGTAGAACTGCACGTAAAACCTGTCTCTGTTTTGACAATAGATGCTCTGATAGTATTTGAGCCTGTCTGAGAGATTGAATCTTATCTTGAATCTGATGAGAGGTGGTCTTGTGACGGCAAACTCGTTGAAATCAACATCCAGGATTTCTCCAACTGTGGATGCTATTAACCTTACCGCCGTTTCTGATGAGTAATGAACAGGAAGGTATTTTATTTGCATCCACAGGTGAATCGAGGTGATCGGATTGAGATCTTGATTGTTTGTCCATTTCTCCACCGCGAGAAACCATCCGTTGTAGGTGAGTGGTTGCATTCTGTAAATCGCATTCAGATCTTCTTTATTTGAGAAGAAGAATTGCGCCATCTCTGCATTGATCATTCTCCCTTTGACAGTGATGTGAAGGCACCAATCCTTTGGAATGTCTTTGATGAGCTCGACAATGTTTTGTTCAAGAGGGTTTACTGTCTGCACTAGTAGGCTTCTTCTGTTCTGAGCTTGAATGTCTTGGTACACTTGCCCTGGGAGAAACACTGCCAGAATTTTTCTTCCTAAGTCCCATTGGTTCAGGGAATTCCACATCTTGTTATCCATTTTTGGTGAGTTGCTTCATCTTTCTCCATGTATTTATAGGCTCAAGGTCTTGGTTATTCGCCTCATGGCGTTTCAGTTTCTCAACTGATGGTTTTTTCTCGAGAATCATCTGTTTCTTTTGTCTACCATTGGTTGAAACCAGGGTTAGTAGAACACGACAAGAAATGCCTTCTGTAATTTGCTTTCGTGCAGGTTCCCAAAAGGTTAACCCTTGTTTTTTGACAAGTGGCGTGTGTTGATTGGCGTTTGGTTAATTCTGACCCTTCTAAGCGGCTTATCTATTCTTGTTAGCCATAATAGACCTAAAGCAATGATTACCTCGAGTTTTCTTCAAGTAATGATGATTACGCAGCACTCAGCAGAAAACGTTTTGTCTGTTTTGAGGGAATCGAAGAGTCTTCAAATTTCCATGGCGGGAAGAGTTGTGAGATGTTGGGCCAAATTAAGCCAGGCCCATTTCTGTTTCTGCTCCTTGCGTCATCTTTTCAGCTTACTAATTGGCTTGATCAAATAGTGCTGTTTTTTGGGCCTAAAAACTCTAAGCCCATTTCAGACCGATTTGTAGTTGGTTCATTGAATTGTTGATGGTTGTCCCTCATTTGGGCCTGTGGGTTCGGATTGTTCGTGATCCATCTTGGAAGCCCTCTTGCTAAATAGTCTGAGTATCTTCCATCCTGTATCACACTCTTTGCAATGGCTCTGGCTTCCAGATTCCTGCTTGAATGCACCGCAATGAATTTACAGACTTGGAATTTCTTTGCATACTCATGTATTCTGAAAAGCCAGGCCTTGCATTTGGGCCATCTTGCTGGTTCTTTGATGGCCTTGAGCAATGTTTGGTTGTCTACTTCAATTAGCAGCTTCCTAACTCTGAGTTCTAAGATTGCTTGCATGATCCAGCTTAGTCCTGTGAAGGTTGTGGTTAAGTATGAGGTGCAACTGGCAATGGTGTGTCTCCCATGTAGTTGATCCTGTTCTCCAATTGTTTTCATGACAAAGGCAGCTCCACGAAGTGTTGTTTTTTCAGTCCAGGCAACGTGCCATTTGACCACTTTGTATCCATTATAGTCCTCGGTTATCTCTATTTGTTGGGTATTCAGAGCTCTGGTTTTGGGGCTGTATTCCTCTGATTCCATTGATTTTCTCATCAGATTACGCTCTGTGAGGCATTCCATGGCTTTACTTTGGAGGTTTGGTTTCGAGTTGTTGATAACAATTTCATTTCTCGTTTTCCAAATGGTCCATAGGACCCAAGGGAAGAGATTGAGATTGTTGGTCTGGCCATTTCTTTCATGTTTGTTGTGTATTAGGAAGCTCATGTTTGCAGTTAGAGAGGAACTGGAGAAGCCTGATAGAGGTATGGGGTGTAGTGTTAAAGCCCAGATTTGCCTCGCTGGGTGACACACGAATAGACAATGGTTAGTGGTCTCTGGCTCAGTCTCCATATGGAACAAGTATCATCTCTGATGAGCTTCCTCTTTTTGAGATTTGTGGCAACCGCCGAGGCGTTTGAGAGAGCTCTTCAAAGAAATATTTGTATTTTCCGTGGGGTTTTGATGTTCCATACTTTGCACTTTAATCTGTCTACAAGACTAGTAATTGTGTTTTCTGTGCTGTCATTTGATCTCGATAAATATTGTGTGAGTCGATAGCCACTTTTCACCGTGTACTCTCCAGATTGATTCAGCCTCCAGATCCAAGAATCTTTATTAGCTACACATGGCGGTGTCTCTAGTATCACCCTAGCATCAGCTTCCAAGAAAGTGTCTTTCACCATCTGTGAGTTCCATTCCTCATTCTGGATGAGGTCTGCAACTTTTAAATTGTCATTGAAGATGTTGTTTTTACTTATTGGAGAACGGGGTTGTTCAGTGCAGATCCATTTTGAGGTCCAGACAAAGGTGTTTTCTCCATCTCCGATCTGTTTAACGAAGCCTTTCTCTAAGAGATCCTTTCCAAAACATATGCTTTTCCAAGCATATGAATCTTTGGTTCTGGTTTCACTTGATAGGAAGTCAGTGTTGGGGAAATATTTTGCCTTGAAGATTTTAGTAAGTAGAAGGTTTTGGTTGTTGAGTAGTCTCCAGGCTTGTTTTGCTAGTAAGGCTTGGTTAAAGAATTCAATATCCTTGAATCCTAATCCCCCTTCATTCTTGGTTTTGCACATTTTAGACCAGGCTACCCAAGGGATACTCTTCCTTTCTTTGTTTTGACGCCACCAGTATTGCATCATTGCACTAGTTATCCTTTTGCATTGACCTTTAGAAAGCTTGAAACTAGACATTGCATATACTGGGAAAGCTGATACTACTACTTTTATCATAACCTCTTTCCCCCCTAAAGATAGGTTTTTTGAGAACCAATTCTCTGTTTTGTTCTTTAGCTTCTCTGTGATGTACTCAAAGATTTTATCTTTGTTTCTATTGAAGCACTCTGGGAGACCTAGGTATTTCCCTATCCCATGATCTGTTTGTATTTGAAAGAGTTCTTTTAGGGAGTTTTTTGTTTCTGGTGTTATCTTCTTCCCAAATACTATAGCAGATTTTTCAAAATTTATTCTCTGTCCAGAGATCTTTTCGTATTTGTCAAAGGTATCTTTGAAGTGCTTTGCTTCTTTTTCCTCAGCCTTGCACACAAAAAGGTTGTCATCTGCGTATAGGAGATGTTGCAGCACTGGTTCTTGGTTTCTGAATTTGATCCATGTTATGTTTCCTTTTCCCATCTGTTTGTTCATAAGATGAACCAGTGCTTCTGTTCCAAGCACGAATAGGAAAGGAGATAAGGGATCTCCTTGTCGAATTCCTCTTTCTGGAGACACATACCCGTACCGAGTTCCATTCATTAGAATTGAGTATCTGACTGTTGTAATGCAGTTCATTATTCTTTGAATCTATTCTGGGCAGAAGCCAAGCTTATGTAGTATGGTTTCTATGAATTTCCATTCAATCCTATCATAAGCTTTAGACATATCGGTTTTAATGGCCATGAATTTGTGTTGTCCTTCCGGATTGGTGTTTAGATGATGCATGATCTCATGAGCCAGTAGTATATTGTCCGATATGAGTCTACCAGCAGTGAAAGCACCTTGTGTCTCCGATATGATTTGTGGCAAAATGGGCTGTAGTCTTCCAACAATGATTTTTGCCAAGACTTTGTAGATCACAGAACATAAGCTTATTGGTCTGAAGCTTTTCATTTCATTTGGGGAATGTGTTTTGGGGATTAATGCTATGTGGGTGTAATTCCAATCACTTGGGAGGTATCCTTTCCTGAAGACATCTTGTATTTCTGTTATGATTTTGTCTTTGATAAGGTCCCAGTGTTTATGGAAAAATGTTGCTGTGAATCCATCTGGTCCTGGTGCGCTTTCCCCACGTATGCTGAAGACCGGTTTTTTAACTTTGACTTCTGTTAGTGGGGCCATCAAGTCATTGTTCATCTGTTGCTGACTTTTGGCTTCATGTCAGCTAAACTTTCTTGAATATCCGTTGGTTTGGAGGATTTGAAAAGTTCTCTGAAGTAGTTTGCAGCGATATCTCCTTTAGAACCTTCTTCGAAGCATAGTTTACCGTTCTGATCTTTTAGTGCTACCACTTTGTTCCTTACTCTTTGGAATTTGACAAAATTGTGGAAAAACTTCGAGTTTTGGTCTCCTACTTTGATCCAATCTTTTTTGCTTTTTTTGTTTCCAGAATTGTTCTTCTTCGATATAATAGATTTTGATCTGTTTTTTCAACTCTGCTATTTTGCCTATATCTGGGAACGTTTTCCTCATCTCCTTATCAAGTTCCTTTTGGTCTCTGTCCACTTTTAATAGCCTGTTACTTCTTAATGTTTTTTTCCACTTGGCAAGTTTCCTTCTGCATCTGGCCAGACTTTCCATAATGTCAGAAGATTGTGTTGGATTAGTTTTATTCCATTCTTCCTGTATCATCTCTTTGAAGCCTTGTTTGTTGGTCCAACTTTTGTCAAATACAAATCTTGCCATGAATTTCGAATCATCCAGGATTATTCTAGTGTGAAGAGGTCTATGGTCTGATCCCATTATAGCTAGATATTCGGTGAGTGTTCTTGGGAATACCAGGAACCATTCCACATTTCCATAAATCCTGTCAAGTCTGCACTGAATCCAGTGGTCTCCTCTTGTTCCCATCCAAGAGAAACAGTGTCCAGTGCTTTCCATTTTTCTGAGTCTGCAGTTGGCAAGAAAGGATTTGAATCTGGAAAAGAATTTTTCTGGTCTACTTGGTCCACCTTGTTTATCTTCGTTAGATGTTATTTCATTAAAGTCCCCAATTAACATCCAAAGTGATGTTCTGTTTTCACCAAATGCTTGAATTATTCTCCATACTTCCTCTCTTTTGTTGACCATTGGATGCCCATAGACAAATGTGCATGAGACTGTGAGGTTACCTACTAGGATTTCCGTGTCAATGAAGTTTTTGCAGCTGGTTATTACTCTCAGATTGAGATGGTTTTTCCATAGTAGTGCAAGTCCCCCGCTGAGACCATTTAGATCCACAGTGAACAGATGTTCATATCCTGTCCATGCCTGAATTGATTTCATGTGCTGTAGTGTGTTCTTTGTTTCCATGAGGAACAATATGTCTGGAAACAGGCTTCTCCTGATTTCCTTTAGACGTCGAACTGTCAGGATGTTCCCCACTCCCTGACAGTTCCAACTTAATACACTCATTGTCCTTTGGGTGGCTTAAGGTGAGCCACCTGACCTTTTTGATTGAGTTCTATCTGCATTACTTGAGATTCCACATCTTCTTGCATTGTTTTCTGCTTCTTGTTTGCTCTGTATCTTTTGAAGATTTTTTCCCCGTACCTCTCGTTTGGTTGTGTTTCCTTGATCATAGCATTTGGCAGTTCACAGCTTGAGGTGGCTTCGTTAGTGATGTTCCAAATTTCTTTGTTTGTGTTCGGTGATAGTTCCTCAATTGTAGTTTCCGTCCAAATGTTTCTTTTCTGGTTGCTTTTAAGACTTTCCCCTTTTCCTTCTGTACTCTCTTTGTTTCCAGTACGAATCTTTTCCGTTCCTTCTTTCTTGTCTATTTCGTTGTTTCCTCTTACTGGGTTTTCCTTTTCTATTAGATCCATCAAGCCCGTATTCTGCACCATGTTTGTCTCTCTGTCTTCTGGAGTGTTATCCTCTTTTAGTTGATGGGTTTTCTCAGGTCTTCCTTTGCTCTCTTGTTGTGTCTTTGTTTGAAAGATGCATTTGGCTTCGCAATGTGTGAGTCTTTTACAGAGTTTGCAAACATTCCTGATTCTTTCAAACTCTACTTTAGCTCTAATTACTTCTCCATTTGGGAGTCTGAAGGATCTCGAGCTTCTTATAGGATTGGATGTGTTGAACAGAATTTTGACTCTAACGAAGGGTTGGAGGTGAGTCTTATTGGGATCAAGGTCGACCTCTAAGACATCACCTATGGAGTTAGCTATCGCATAAAAGAGATCCCGAGAAAAGACCTTTGCCGGGATCTCTGATATTCGAATCCATATCGGAACATTTGTTAACTTGTCGTCAGAGAATTCATTATCAAGCCTAGCTATTGTAAATCCCCAGTTTTCAAAGTTCCATATGCTATTTTTGATAATTTCTTCCATATCATGTTCCGACTGAAATCGGAATACGAAGGTGTCTTTTCCTAGTACCGTTCCTTTGATTCTATTGCTAAGTTTCCATATCCTTGGCATTCCTATCATTAGCCTAGCAATGTTCTGAGAATTTGGGTTCAATAGTTTACCTATGATCGCGAGACTGTCCTGCGCCAGGTTTTGATAATCTCCAATCAGCGGTAGATCGATTGTTTCCTCATCCTCAATGTTGATGGATCTGAGCTTTTCCAGAAGTTGAGGATCCATCATTCGATCCCGATTGGCCAGATCTAGTCTTCTGTACTACGATTTCTTCCTAAAGTTGGTTGGGTTATCCGATTGCCGACGCCGATCAAATCTGTTGGATGGTTGGAAGAAGCTTTGAGTTTGCCGATGGGTTAGAGTCGCCGGGAGGTTAGTCAGCTTCTACGATGAGCTGAGAGAGTCCGAAAGGGACTATCTTTATGCAATTTGCTTTGATTCTTTTTTTAAAAAAAAAACCGTATTTAAAATTGGAAAATGAATAAGAGTAACATAAAAAAAGTTTCTCCAGAAGGCAAATAATTATATTACAGAAAGAATTATATTTATATTACGAAAGAGTTTGACAGAGAGGAACCATGGAAATAACCCAAAATCGATTAAAAAGCATAGATTTTGAATTGATGTTTTTCTTCAAATTAAAGAACATTATAATATATAACGTATACGTAATGTTTCTTTAAAGTGTTTTTTATATATTTAAATTATTATTAAACTTGGATTTTTATATATTAATTTATAACAAAACGGATCTTAAGCTATTTTTAAAAACTGTTACAAACTATAACTATATGTTAATTTTATCCTAAAGTCTATAACACATTAAAATGAAATATATCTTCAGCTTTAAAATATAAGATACAATTAAAAGATACAAATTAAAGAAAAAGAAACAATTATGCGTGATGAATTCAGAGAATCAATCTTCGTCCTGTGTCGAATATTGGTATAGCTCTTCTTTCACAAAATTTTTGTTACAAAGGCTGCTTTCTGTTTTCCTTTTTTATACAGCAACTTTTACACTTTGTGCTGTTACGAAAGCTGAACTTTCGACCTGAAATTGAGATAAATAAGATTTGGGATGCTGCTAACCGTGATTTGACTTCTATATCGATCAGAAAATGCAAATCTAGGTTCTTGTATATACCTTGGCTGCTTTAAACAATTCGTCTACAACCTCAGACAGCGTTGGATGTGCGTGAACGGCAAGTTTTATGTCCTGCAACATCATCCATCACATAAGCCAAAAAGAAAAAAAATCAAAATCAGAGACATGTTTGTTTGGTCTAGCTAGAAGAGTGTAATTAAATTACCTGAATACGTGTTCCTAAAGCTATGGCGTTGGATGCTTCATGGATAAGATCAGCTGCATGCAATCCAAAGATATGAACTCCAAGGATTTCACCATTGTCAGGTCTGTATATCATCTGTGCACACAAAAGGCGAGTTCAGATACTTCTAGGTCACTTGAAGAACTATATTATATTATAAGATTGAGTTCTTCTCTTAACCTTAGCGAGTCCTTCTCCTTCATTTTCGGCTAGGGCCTTTGTATTTGCCTTGAAACTAGTCTTGGCAATACTTACTTTAAATCCTTCTTTCTCAGCTTTTTCTCTCGCTTGTGGCTGGGAATTGCAGAAGTCGAAATCATCAGAGGTTTACTTAAGTTAAAACACCAACCAACTAAGTGTGTCTAGCAGATACCTCTGTCAATCCCACCATGCTAATTTCAGGATGTGTAAAACAAGCAGCTGGGATGCTAAGGTGATTAAGCACGTGATCTCTACCGGTGACTTGCTCCACCACTAGACAAGACAAGTAGATGCATAGAGTTTGACAAGAGGCAGATATAACAGTTTAGTGTACTAAAAAGGAAAAAAGACAAATGTATTAACAGTGGAATATAGATAAAACATTTACCTGAAATTCCTTGGGCACTGGCTGCATGAGCAAGCATCAGTTTACCGTTGGCATCACCAATGCAGTACAAGTGTGGAACCTATCAACCAAGAATAACTAAGTACATAGAAGAAAATATAACTCCTGATAAGAAAAAAGAAAAGGGTGTTCATATGATAATAAACTAACCAGCTTTCCAGTTCCGTCAATAACACGCATTCTCTCATCAACTGGTATAAAACCTCTCTGCGTCACAACATTGATCTGTGTGGCAAGCATAGCTTTAGGTTATTCCTTTCATAACTAATTAGGTTCCTCAGGGAACCAAAGAAAATTAATATTAATAAGGGATGCAGTTTATTAATATATACGTTTTCCAGGCCAAGACCATTGGTGAATGGAGCTCTTCCAGTAGCAATTAGAGCAGCGTCAACCTTGAGAAAGAAACTTAAGGTCAAACTTCCAGTGCAGAAAAAAACACATAAACATGTCACTTGTGATGGTTCCAAAGGCGTTACCTCTAAAGTATCCTTGGGTTCCTTGGTTTTGGCATCAATTAGCTCAATCATCACTGGTTTCCCATCCTTTGCTGGAGTGATCTGTATAAACAAATAAAATTTCGTAAACCCACTGTATAAGGAAAAATTCTTATGCAGAATGCATGATTATAAAAAGGCTTACTTTGCTTGCAAACACTCCAGTGTGGTAGTCAATCTTTCTCGGATTTATCAGAACCCTTTGGGCCAGCTTACTGATCTCAGGATCAAATCCAGGCATCAACTGATCCAGCGCCTCAATAAAAGTTACCTGCGAAAAAAGTTGTCCTAAGCTAGGAGTTCCTGGAGCTATAGTGCATTGCAAACCTTAATTAATAAAGAGATAGCGACAGCTTAATTTTAGTTTAGACGAAGCTTCCCGAGTCTTTTGTTACAATTGAGAGAAACTGAAAACTAGAGAGAAAGCAAAAAACAACGCACTATCGTACCAACGGAAATCATTAGCACTATCAACAATTTACCTCACTTCCTAGGGCAGTGTAAACATCACTGAACTCAAGACCGATATAACCACTTCCTACTATCGCGATCCAGTCAGGAACAGACTCTAATTTCAATGCATGATCACTTGTGATAACAGTCTTTCCTGAAGCACAAAATATGGGGAATATTACGGTTCTTGCTATGCTAAAGGAGATGAGAAGTTTTGGCTTTCGAGGCTTCTCCCCTGGCATATATATGTAATATGTCTAAAAGAAAACACATACCATCAACTTCAATTCCTTTTGGGACAAACGGTACTGATCCAGTTGCTATGATTATATCTTTTCCGGTGATAACATTGTCACCATATTTAACCTTCTGTGGGCCCTGCACAAGTGCCCAAAAGACTAAAGAGTATTAGGATCACCAAATAACAACAACGTATTATGTAGATTTAGTTAGTCAACAAAGACAATAGTATGCTGACCAGAACAGCACCAAACCCTGTCAATATGTCAACACCAAGTGCCTTCATAGAATTGGTGAGATTATTCCTGATTTTGGTAGCCAGGTTACTTGCATGGTCAGCCACACCTTGACGGTCATAGCCGGCAGCTGAAACCTGTTATACAGGGGAGATAACGGAAGTAAGCAAGAGTCAGGGCAGGGAAATAATACTTGTTTCACAATTAGTTGAACTCAAAGTAAAATCACTATCGGTGGACTATCAACTGCACTTAACATAAGTTCATTATACCTGCAAACCAAAGGCCTTCATGTGATGTTCGTTCTGAAGTTCCCGCATCCTACCACTAACAGCAAGGAGAGCTTTGGAAGGCACACAGCCTCTATTAACGCAAGTTCCTCCGACGACATCTCCTTCAATGATGGCAGTTTTGAGTCCCTATAGAACGTTATCAAAACAACAATGCACCCGGATTGTATCACGATAGAAGATATACAGTAACATAGAGTATGATTTCCAAAGTGGTACAGTGAAGAAGATATTGCTACGCATCTATGTACCGTTTTTATAAAGCAAACCATATATGATTTAAGCAAACTTTCCAAATTCACCGATACAAATAAGCAAGAGTTATCAAGAAAAAAAAAATCCCACGATAAGCCATACGATTTCAACTCGATATAGAGCTTCGAATTCGTATAATTTAAAAACAATCATGATTTCTGTTCTGAAAAAACTAAATGTAATCGTGTCAATTTGAATAAGAATATTAACAAAGCATCGAATCATAATCAACTTGTATCCCTAATTGGAAAGAGGAAGAAAGCAGACCTTCTCGACGGCGTGCAATGCAGCCCCGTGTCCGCCAACTCCAGCTCCAATAATGATCAAATCATAATCGAACGACTTTGACGGAGCTCCATTGCCAGTTGCGGAAGTAGAAGCAGCGGCGGATACTTCGATCCTCCTGCTATCAATTTGAAAACGACACGAAGTAAACTGCTTCGAGAGAGAAAAATCAAACGCCTCCCGCCGGAGTCCGCAGAACCGGAGATTCCTCGGCGTAGAAGAAGGAGCTACGTGGGATGAACAAAGCGGACGATCCAGTAAAGGAAGCGAAACCTGTGAGAAGGAAAGAGAGATAGGCGATTGCATTGTGTTAGATAGATGGATAGAGAGAGATCTGCAGAGAAGAGAGGAAATGGGAGAGTGACGGAGATGACAAGTGAAGTGAGTCTCACTCCGACGAGCAGAGGCGGAGATATCAAAGCGGAGATGACACGTGGCACCTGTGTAGTCTTAAAACCGGAAAATTTTAATAAAACCCGGTTAACAAAATCTACATCTAAAGCCCATTGGGCTTTTGTAATTTCACCTGTGTAACGTTATCTTGTGCTTAGGAAGAAGAGAGACACGTGGGAAGGTGAGCGAAGAACAGTTCAAGCGGCAGACCCGGACACGTGTGGAGAAACACAACACGTGTCCAGGAAGTTTGTGTTCAGTTCCACATTATTCTCCTTACTTGTTGTGAACTAAAAGAGAACTATTAACCAGAGAAAGAAGAAGAAGAAGATAAGTGAAGAAGTGAAAGAAAGAAAATGGAGAAGAGTGGAGGAAGAAAAGTAATGGATGAGATAAAAAGCTTTGAGAAGGCACACTTGTTCGATCTTGGTCATCCTCTTCTCAACCGTATCGCTGATTCCTTCGTTAAAGCCGCAGGAGTAAGTTTCATTTCATATAATTATTCAATGAATGAAGTGGATAATATATATATATATATATATATGTCAAACATGTAGTAACATAAGTAAGATATGAATGTAATAATGAAGGTGGGAGCATTACAAGCCGTGTCGAGGGAAGCTTACTTTACCGTTGCTGAGGGTATGAATCTCGGCGACTATTAATTAATATGAGTCGAAATGTATATATAATTTGGTTATGAATTTAGGGGCAGGGTTCGACTCAAACAGCGTCGGTCCACCCTCGGAGATTACAGGCAACAAGAAACATAGATTCCCTAATCTCAGAGGTGCGTTTTGTCACGGAACAATTAACGTACTTGGTAAATGAGATTTTAAACCTTATATAATTAGCGTGTTGTTTATATTAACAATGTTTATTGTTGCTTCTGCAGGGGAGAGCAGCAAATCTCTTGACGCATTGGTGAGTTCAATTACAAAAATGCTAATTATAACGTTTTATTTATGACTAGTATTTGTCCACACATGCATACGTGTTTTATAATGACATACTCAAAGATCGACCGTCTATAAGCAATTACTTTTAATGTTAACTTAAATGAGTTTGTATTGGTTTGTCGGTAGGTGAAGAACACAGGGAAAGAATCTCTCCAATGGGGTCAGTTTGCAAATATGCTCAAGGTGAACGATTAACATTGGAAATAAATATGGTAATGATTAAGGGTTTTGGTATTTGTAGGGCTAGCTGCAGGGTTGTATTCAGGTATCACTTACGGTATGAAGGAGGCTCGTGGAGGAGCTCATGATTGGGTTAGTGAATTAATCTAATTTGTTTCCATCATTAATGAACAAATGATATCCTTATTATACTAATCTATAACCGTGTGTATATATATATATATATATATATCTGTGTGTATCACAGAGGAACAGCGCGGTGGCTGGAGCATTAACAGGAGCGGCAATGGCAATGACAACGTCAGAGAGGACAAGCCATGAGCAAGTGGTTCAGTCAGCTCTCACTGGAGCTGCCATTTCCGCTGCTGCTAATCTACTTTCTAGCGTTTTTTAGATGATTTTAAATAGGAAGCTATCTCTCATTACAATGGTTGTTTTATGTATCAGTTATGTCTCTTCTTTTTAAAACAAATTCTCTACAAGGTCTACTAAGATCTTGCTTGAAACTCTAAACAAATTCTCTACTATTTCCATCAGTTAGAAAACGTTCAATTATAAACAAAATCGTATCATCTTGCATGTAAGATGAGCCTCGTCTGATATGGATAAAAACACGTGTCGCCTGGGCCCAGACAAGAAATCCCTGATGCTGCCTAAGATGTTTGGATGTACTCGGCTTATAGGATAATAAAATGTGAAATTACTAAGATCGCAAATTATCAATCAAAATGTTATCTTGATGTAATTTTTACCCAAGAAACAGAGATACAAAGTTTTGATTCTGAGTTGTTAGCTTTTCGTTCATGCCAGCTAACTATATAACCTTTCCAAGGTTTAGATGCTAATTAATGATCGTTTGACCCCAAAAGAAATGCTAATGATCAACGAATTGCTTAAGTAATTAAAGTGGTTTCGAAGACATAATCGCAAATCAGAGCTATTCTCCGTGTTCTAATCAGACTATCTATATATTATTATAATGCTGGAACAACGTGGAATTAGGCAGAACAGTGATCGGGTACCATATGATTAAATCTGGATGACAACAGAAAATAATGTAATTACCGCTAAAATTAACATATCATTAGTGCATCTTCTTTAATAGTTTGAGGGTAATGTTGTAAGAGCAGTTCAAACGGGTTTGTTTTTCTTATCTACGGTAATTATATTTTGAAACGAAATTAAGAATCAAAAACAGTGGAAACTGTCTCTCTAATATTATGAACAGATAATCAATTTTATGATTCAAAGACCTGGGGATAATAGAGAGGATTTAACTGTCAGAATTCTTTCTGATAGGAAAGAGTTTTTAAAGAGTTTTAAAGAGGTTTATTATTTCAATGGTTTTTTTTTGGTTGAATTCCAATGGGGGTTTTAAAGAGGTTGATAAAGAGTTTTAAAGAGGTTTATGATTCCAATGGGGGTTTAAAGAAGTTGTTAAATAGTTTATGAGGAATTAATATATTTTAATTAAATAAAAAATGGACTATATGTTTTAGAACTATTTCTTATTTGAGAGACTTAAAAAACGGTAAGACACAGCTTTATGCCAGACAGTCAGTCATTTGATCTACGAAACAAAACAAAAAATTCCATCGACCCATTTCATCGATCCATTGGTCGATAAAAATTGAAACAAAACAAAAAGAAAATTCACTATTATTTTGAAAGTCATACTTCTAAAGAAAAATAAGTTTCCAAATCTCTTTTGATTCACCGGTTACAGTTTGAGTTATTTTAGAGGATGATAACGGATGATCCAGAGAACTGCCAAAACATGCTTCAAATGCTTGTAGAATCATAAAATCTCATTCATCAATGACCTTTTCCTTTGTTTTGTGCCATATGTAAAAATAATTCGCACTAAAGTATTCTTGTTTTGCAGAACAATAATGAGAAGTTGTTAGAGAATCCATACCTGCAAATGTGTGGTATACATCAACTATCAAATGAGCTTTGGACTCACGACTCTGAGAAGTCTCCAGTTTCTTATATATGGCATTTGTAAGTTTTTCGGTTTCAGAAAATCTTATAGAAATACGTTATAACCACCTCAGTTATCCGCTTCCTACCGTGAAAGAAGAATATAATTTAGTGAAAGTGAAAGGCAATTCATAGATACTGGACTTGTTGCTGAAAGTAGATGGGAAATCTGTAAGTTCATTTTAATACGGTTTGTGTGTGATATAGTTTGGTGAGTTTATCTTACCTCACTTTGGCTATCTTGCCTCTTTAATCATCAAAGGACTTTATGGTATCTAAGCTTTCCCGAGTTCTTGATTGAGATATGAGGGTTCTGAAGAAAGATGTTGATAGTAAAGAGTTGGTTGAATAGTCATCAACCAAACAGAAAATTATATCAACTAAAGGGTCAATGTAATTCTCACGTTTTGTTGCTTTGGCTCGCATCCTTTATATCGACCCATTTCATCGACTTATTAATCGATAGAATGCACAACAACAATTTCTTGAGTTTGAATCGGTTTATTTTTCAATTTTATGGTTTGAGAATTGAGTCTTTCATAGATTGGTTTATAGACTAAATTTTGTGGTTTGAGAGTTGAGTCTTTCATGAATTGGTATACTCTAAGTTGTCTGAATTTTTTTTACCTTTCTCTACCTTATTAGTGTAGAATATAAAATTTAGTTACAACTTAGAGCATACTCTTTAATCAACTCTCATATGTCTTTAACTCTTCATTGCATCTAAACTTCTCTCAGCTGGGTTTTGTCTGGCTAACACAGTACATTTTTCTAGTATGTTTGATTTTCTCAGAAAAAATGTACTTACTATGTATTTTGAAATTATTGGAATTTGATGATTAATTTACACAATGCGTGATGTATTTGAAAATTATTTATTATTACCTAAACATGTTTGGTATTTTAGTTAAAAGAACAAATGATTTGAATTTTTATCATTTAATATATTGACTAAATATAATCTACACAATTATAAATAGTACTTCAAAATACCAATAGTAAAAAAATCAAATTCACTTGAATTTTATATAAAAAATTATAAAATGAAATAAAACAAAAAAATTAAAAACACCTTGTATTTTGAAAGATAGGAGAACTAAACTACTTAAAATTTTTGTTAGGAAAGTAAATGGATTGTCATAAGTAATTAAAGGTTCGGTTTTGATCCATCACTAGATTAGTATCCGCGCGATGCACGGGCTCTTTTCCTAACTCTAACTCTCTCTCTCTCTCTTTCTCTCTCTCTAACTCTAACTCTCTCTTTCTCTCTCTCTCTAACTCTCTCTTACTCTTTCTATCTCTCTCCAACTCTTCCTATCTCTCTCTAACTCTCTCTCTCTCTCTCTAACTCTCTATAACTCTCTTTCTCTCTCTCTATCTCTCTATCTCTCTAAATCTCTCTCTAACTCTCTCTATCTCTCCCTAATACTCTCTCTCTAACCCTTTTCTCTCTCTAACTCTCTTTTTTCTCTCTCTCTCTCTCTAACTCTCTCTCTTTCTCTCTCTATAACTCTCTAACTCTCTCCCTTTTTCTTACTCTCTCTCTAACCCTCTTTCTCTCTCTAACTCTCTCTCTTCTCTCTTTCTAACTCTCTTTCTCTCGAACTCTCTCTCTTTCTCTCTCTCCCTCTCTCTCTAACTTTCTCTCTCTCTTTCTCTCACTCTAACTCTCTTTCTCTAACGCTCTCACTCTAACTCTCTCTCTCTTTACCTTTCTCCCTCTCTCTCTCTAACTCTCTAATTCTCTCTCTCTAACTCTCTCTCCTTCTCTTTCTAACTCTCTCTCTAACTCTCTCTCTCTCACTCTCTTTCTCTCTCTCACTCTCGCTCTCTCCATCTCTATGTGTGACATGTATTAATGAAATAATTTGATTGGTTCTTACATAAATAAAAGAAGTTGTGGTGTGAGTTGAGAGCTCCAAAAACTGATGTGTCAGCTTGAGAACAACTCACTCAACTTTTATATATATAATTAGCCAAGCAGATTTAAAGCTATCAAAGTTTGGGTAATATAAACTACAAATTTTAAGAAAAGTAAGTCTAGAGTCATTTGTAGCTATTTACAATTATGGAATTTAGTATAAAAACTCTTCAACTATTTTCAGATCTATTTTTAAACTCTTGACTATTTTAATAGATTTTAAACTCCTCAAGTTTGATTCAGTTAATAAAAAATCCTCTCCGTAACAGAGTAGTTAACGGAGGAGATTTTCATTCACGGACCGCTCGTCGGGCCTGATAGGTGGTGGTATCACACCCTTTAAAAGTTTAAAAACATACTTGAAAATAGCCGAGAGGTTTTTATACTAAATTTTCTAATATATATATGTATATATATCATTACTAAATATTTATTTTTTAATATACAGATTTTTTTTCATTACCTTGACAAGTTTATTAGAACCAGAAATTTCTTCTTCCGTTTGTTCTCTGTCAAATTTTGAGTATCACTGATAAGAAAACATATTTTTAAGTGTATAGCATTCATGCAATTTTAAAAAATTGCATCAAACTTGTCGTCTATGTTTACATCAAACAACCCAAAACAACACTATATTTTACTATTGCAATAAAGAGCAACAAATCTAACTTACCAAAAAAAAAAGAAATGTTTGCAAATATAACCTATTAATTTTTTTCAAATGCAAAAGTAAGCCTCTTTTTTGGTCAAACTTTTTTTATTTTACCCTTATTTTTCTCATATTTTTGGTTTTGTTATTAATTTTATTTAAAACACAAAAGGACCAAATGCACCCTCAAATCTCCAATATTTATGAAATTGTCATCTTCTTCAATTCTCTCATCCACCATTAACAACCAAAAATAAGCTTTTAATGCACTTTTACCAACTATTTTCGACTCACTATGCTTCCTAGCCATCTCTAATATACCAATCTCTTATTTTCTCTTCAATTTTATCTAGAAAACTCTCTAATTTTTTATTTATATTTCTTAAAATTCTTAATCTTTCATTTTTTGTGATATTTGAAGCTAAGAGTTATGATTTAGAGTTTATTTCAATTTTCTGGACATTCAAACAAGGTAAAAACATGATCTTAACTCAAATCTACCTAAGTTATTGCAAATTTTCGGAAACTTACAGAAAGTAGACTTCAGGGGAAATCTGTAGCAAAAAATAAACTTCTCGTGAAGTCTGCTAGTCAACGCATAGGTTATTTTTGCAATTGACCAATTTTCTAGGTTACAAGAGTAGACTTCAGTGGAAGTCTGCACGTTTTGCTTTGAACACAAAATAAATATTTTGCAGACTTCTCTAGAAGTCTGTGTAAGCTCAGGTTAGTTTTGCATTTGACCATCAGTTTGACTTTTTCTGCAGACTTCACATGATTTCTGCATACTTCATTTGATGTCTGCAAACTTCATATGAAGTCTACTTTTTTTTAAGGGAGTTAGTTTTGCAATTGACCAACATAGCAAATATTGACCAAAATACCGCAGACTTCACACCAAAAATAGATGTCTGCGAACTTCATAGATTTTCGCAGACTTCATTTGATGTCTGCGAACTTCATATGAAGTCTACTTTTTGTTAAGGGGGTTAGTTTTGCAATTGACCGAAAATAGCAAATATTGACCAAAATACCGCAAACTTCACACCAAAAATAGACTTCAACAACAGACTTCATTTGAAGTATACTTAAAAAGTAGACTTCAAATAAAGTGTGCTATTTAAATTGAAAATGTTTATTATTTATTAAAATAAAGTAGAGACTTCAATTGAAGTTTCCGCTTCTTTTTGAGTAGACTTCTTTTGAAGTCTACTTTACGTGCAGACTTCTTGTGCAGACTTCATTTCCCAAGTAGACTTCAGGAGAAGTCTGCGAAAATATGTACTTTTCTTAGGAATTAGCACACACTTCAGGAGAGGTCTACTCTATACTCACATACTTCATTTTGAAGTCTACTTAAAAAGTCAATATTTGGTCAATTGCAAAACTAACCTATTTTTTGGAGACTTCAAAATGATGTATGCGCTAAAAAGTCAACATTTAGTCAATTACAAAAAGAACCTAAAGAATTCTACGCATTTAAAAAGTAGACTTCTGTTGAAGTCTGCTTTTTGTAAAGTAGACTTCAACCAAAGTCTACTTATTAAACGTAGACTTCATGTGTAGACTTCAAGTGAAGTCTACTTTGCTAATTTTGTAAAATGCCTTTTAAGCATGTTTTAGTTTTTTTTGGTATTTTTTTGTATTTTTCCTATGTGTGTTTGATACTTTTTTTGCTTATATACAAGTTTTACATGGTTATGTATTATATTTAAGTCTATGAAAATTTTAGGAATTTAGGTAGTTAGCTCATTGGCGTAGACTTCACATGAAGTCTACTCCAAGTAGACTTCAGTTGAAGGCTGCAACGTTAATTTTGTAAAATCGCATTTAAAGCGTGTTATAATTTATTAAAAACTTTCTTTGTATTTTTCTTATGTGTGTATGATACTTTGTTTGCTTCTGTAAAAGTTTAATATTGTTATATTTTATAATTAAGTTTGTGTAAATTTTAGAAATAATCTAGAAATAAACTATGTGGTTTGATCTTTGTTAGTTTTATTTCACCAAGCTTTTGTTTGAATAACTTAGTGATGTTTTTCATGATTTGTTGTTCGAGTAACTTAGTGATTTTTTCTTTGACTAATAAAGTACTATTTCTAACTTGCAATAAAAATTTCAAAACAACCACCATACATTGTGAAACATTGATATAAGATTGATTATACAAGAATTGTGTTTCCCTTAAATGGAAGTTGTGAAGCTAAGTCATATATATTCTTAGAAATTACAACATACATTATTGAGATTAAAATCATGGGATCTTGTAAACCAATATACATTATAGCAACATACATTATATGGAAAAAACCTGCAGAAAATGAAAAACAAGTGAGAAGAAGACACCCGAAGAAAATGGAGATTGTAAGAAAAACCGAGCAGACTTCAAAGGAAAAGTAAACTTCACAAGCAAACTTCTTGTGAAAAGTAGACTTCACAAGCAGACTTCACGTGAAAAGTAGATTTTATTTTGTGAAAACCTACAACAGAAAAAAAAATGTAAACAAAGAGAAAAAGTAGACTTCACATGAAATATAGACTTCACAACCAGACTTCTCGTGAAAAGTAGACTTCACAAGCATACTTCTCGTGAAAAGTATACTTCACAAGAAACACGTGAAAAGTAGACTTCTTCACGTGAAAATCTGCACTAGAAAAAAAAACAGTAAACAAAGAGAAAAATATGCAAACAAAGAGAAAAATCAACAAATAAAGAAAAAATCAATAAAACTCTCAAATTAAATCAATAAAACTCTCAAAACATAATAACAATCACAAACTTAGAAAGATAAACCGTCATATCTGGATGATTGTTAGTCAGATTTAGAAGATTATTGGTCAGATCTAGAAGATTGTTGCTCGGATCTAGAAGATTATTGCTCAAATTTAGAAGATTGTTGCTCAGATCTAGAAGACGGTTGCCAAAGAGTCACCAGAAAAACCTGCAGAAAATAAAAAAAAAGTGAGAAGAAGACACCCGAAGAAGATGGAGATTTGTAAAAAAACCGAGCAGACTTCACGTGAAAAGTAGATTTCACAAGCAGACTTCTCGTGAAAAGTAGACTTCACAAGCAGACTTCATGTGAAAAATAGACTTCTTCACGTGAAAACCTGCAGCAGAAAAAAAACACTGTAAACAAAGAGAGAAATCTGCAAACAAAGAGAAAAATCTGCAAACAAAGAGAAAAATTTGCAAACAAAGAGAAAATCAATAAAACTCTCAAATTAAATCAATAAAACTTTCAAAACACAATAACAATCATAAATTTAGAAAGATAAACCGTCAGATCTGGATGATTATTGGTTAGATTTGGAAGATTATTGGTCAGATCTAGAAGATTGTTGCTCAGATCTAGAAGATTGTTGCTCAGATCTAGAAGATTGTTGCTCAGATCTTAGAAGACGATGACAAAAGAGTCACCAGGAAAAAAAATGAGAAGAAGACACCCGAAGAAGATGGAGATTTGTAAAAAAACCAAGCAAACTTCACGTGAAAAGTAGACTTCACAAGCAGACTTCTCGTGAAAAGTAGATTTCACAAGCAGATTTCACGTGAAAAGTAGACTTCTCACGTGAAAAGTAGACTTCTCACGTGAAAATGGAGAATTGAGGAGAGATTCATCGGAGAGGAATATGCTGATGGCCGCCGCTGCCGGAGATGAAGGTGAGAGCCACCAGCACAAATGGAGAGGAGAGGAGAGGAGAGAAAGTGGCTAGGTATTTCTCTTCTACTAGTAAAAATGGCCTTTTATAGTTAGGTTAAAAAAGCTTAAACCAATTGGTTTACTTTCATAGTACACTTCAGGTGATGTCTACATTGAAAGTAGACTTCAAATGATATCTACTTTGGAAGTAGACTTCAAGTGAAATATACTTTGGAAGTAGACTTCAAGTAAAGTCTACTCCGTACCCTAAACACTAAGTTTTTGTTATTTGTTGGTCTTATTTTACCAAGTTTTTGTGATATTTTATTTCTTACATTTTATAATTGTTTATCTTAAGGTTATGTAACTAAAAGTTTCAATCATATAATAATTATTTATTTAAAATTTTTTAAAATAATAATCAATGTTAAGAAATAGACTTCTCTTGACGTCTACTTTCATAGTTAAGGAATATACTTCACATAAAGTCTCCAACGTACAGACTTCACGTGATGTTTGCTTTGAAAGTAGACTTCACTTGAAGTTTGCATTTAAAGTAGACTTCATGTGAAATAAACTCTATACCTAAACCTTAAACCCTAAAACACAAATTGAATAAATTCTATTTAATATGCCAAGATCAAAATAAAAAATTTATATAAAAATTAAACATTCTTTATTCACTCAAACTTTAACTTTACTGTATTTTACATTTCAAATTAAATATTCTTTATTCACTCAATGTAGTTTGATCTTTGTTAGTTTTATTTCACCAAGTTTTTGTGATATATTATTTTTTACACAACATAATTTTTTATCCTCAGGTTATGTAAACAAAAGTTTAATCATATAATGATTATTTCTATTATTATTTTTTAAAAATAAATATAATTAAGGAGTAGACTTCATGTGAAGTCTACAAAGCAGACTTCATTTGATGTCTGCTTTGAAAGTAGACTTTATTTGAAATCTGCATTTAAAGTAGACTTCCAGAAAAATCTACTTTTTACCCAAAAGGATACGTAATTGCGTTTCCAGTTTTTTTTCCTTTTTTCCATCTACTTTTAGTTATATTAAATTAATCTTTGTAGTCCACAAAATTAGAATCTCCAAAAATAATTAGTACAAAAACCCTTTAACTATTTATAGATCTATTTTTAAACTTTTAACTATTTTAGTAGATTTTAAACCTCTCAAGTTTGATTTTGTTAAAGAAGATTTCCTATGTAACGAAATAGTTAACGGATAAATTTTTCATTAATGGAATCAAACTTGAAAAGTTTAAAATCTGTTAAAAATAGATATAAAAATAGTTAAGGAGTTTTTATACTAAATTCATTTTACAATTAATAGGCACATAAATTGTGAAGATGTATGGAGGGTATGTGAAAACAGAAGTGGTTCCTAAAAATTAGGAAGATAGAAGATTTGGGGAATATTGAGAATATTCACTCTAACAGAATTTTGAATTAAAAGAAAAATCATTGGATAAGACCAAATCTCATTATTGGATGTGATCTAGGGTTGCTAGGACGTGCATATAAATAGGTTTTGTCATGTAATTTAGGGAGAGCCTTTGAGAGAGAATTTTAGAGAGAAAGATTAAAAAGTTTAAACTCGTCAGAGGTCTGTTCTGACTTGTCAAGGTCGTGTTTGGGGTTAAGAAATCTAGATTTAGGTTATTTTCTGAGAGAGTAATTTCCAACAAAGTGAGAAGCTTTTGTAAGAAAAGTTCTACTTGAATAAATCTAGTTTTTCGTGTGTTTACAGTGTTCTCTGTGCAGATCAGTAATCTGTTGTGTCGAATTCTCTGCTTTTACAATTGGTATCAGAGCTGGACACCGACCGAATAAGGAGTTTATTCAAAACAGGTGAAGATCTTGGGTGGATATGGAGAATTCGCCACAGTTCATAATTATCACCAACCCTCTGAAGTTAGATCCTGATAACTATGGTTATTGGAAGGTTCAAATGGCTCAGCAGATTCAGTGACGCATGGGTAGCTATTGAAGATGGCTGGGAATCTCCGGTAAAGCCTGATGGAACACCAAAACTGAGGAAACAATGGAACAAAAAACAAAAGGCTGAAGCAAAGTGGAATTCTAAAGTTTTGGTTGCTATTTTCAATGGACTTCAGTAGCCTTGAGAATTCGGTTATTTCGGTTTGGGTCGGGTCGGGTTTTTCGGTTCTCGGATAATTATGAAATTATAAAACGGTTCCGAAAATAACCGAATTTTTTAAAAAATTGGGTCGGTTAGGGTAGCGGGTAATTCGGGTACTGATATTTATTGCCGAAAATATCCGAATTTTAACAAAAAATCTATTAATACAATTTGGATCTGTTCAGATAGCAGGTAATTCGGGTATTAATATCCGAATTTTAACCCAAAAATATGTCTAAACAGTCTGTCTTGTGATTAAATAGATTCATTAGAAATGATTTGAAGTATTAAAGAACCATAAAATTTGATTTAAGCATGAAACCACTAAAGAGAATGGAGGCATATTACAAACTGGATAAGAAGATAATTAGCTTCTACAATCGAATGCAAGAGGTTGAAAACAGAGAAGAAAAGCCGAAGATCCAAAGCCATCCATTAGCTAAGTCATGGATCGTCTCTCAATAGCACTGGCTGTGTTTGTTGTTGTAAAACTCAAAAGTACCATTTGTTGGAATAATATCACAAAGAATAATAACCAAAGTATCATTAATGCACTAATTATTTATCACCACATAACACAAGTCTCCAATCAAAGGGAATTAGGGAAAAAACTTATTCAAAACATGTCAAAATTTTCACAAAAACAGATTCAAAGTTGATACAAAAACAGATTCAAAGTTTACCTAATTACTCAACGTTCCCTATTTCCGAAGAAGGAGCTGCTGCACAAAGAAACAAATAGTCATAAGCTTCAATTTGTTAAGTCTTATATATCAAATGATAAGGGAAAATAGATACAAAAGCTTAATTTATCACCTAATGAGTCATGGAACTCCAACTCGTCCATCATTTGAGCCAACTTTGCAATCTTTTCGGCATCAATTGTGTTTCTTAGCCACTGTTGTAAACAAAGCAACGCTTCAATCATATGTCGTGTTAAGCAACTTCTGTATGGGTCCAAAATTCTTCCACTTGTGCTAAATGCAGACTCAGAAGCAACTGAAGACACCTGAATGGCAAGCACATCCCTAGTAAGCTCGGATAATACAGGAAACTTCACACTATTACGCTTCCACCATGCTAGCACGTCGTAATCCATTCCCAAAACATTTTCTTACGTGGCACAGTTTTCTCCATTAAGTATATGTCTAGTTCACTACTAACTTCCTCATTTGCAGTTTCATTATCCATCTCTTCATACAAAGCGTCTCTATCGTACCCATCATCATCAAATAAATCAAAAAGCATATAAGAAGTTTCTTGTTCGGAATCTCCTACGTCACTCTTGGATTCACCGTGAGAGGAGGTGCTCTTTGGGACATATTCTTCATACAGATTCTTCATTGTAGCCTTAATTGATGATCTAAGATGCTTACTCTCCTCACTGTCTTTACCATATAGCTTGTCAAAGCAAATAGATGCAAATTGCATTTTATTCCTTGGGCCAAAGACACTTGCAATGATCACTAATGGATTCATATTGAGAAGTCCATCCCAATACTTTTCAAACTTAGCCCTCATGGCTAATGCTTGTGACCG
>OVBA01003770.1:0-26374 GCA_900406435.1 Lepidium aucheri
GCAGATCACATCCTCACCTTGATTGGCCGGTGCACAGATCGAAAAACGCAGAAAAATAGGCTGAAACTCAAAACCCAGCAGCTATCTTCGTACACAAGCAACATACAACAAATTAGGGTTCTTATTTTAGATCAACAGTGGTTACTTGCGAGATAAGCCACGCGATTTCTGAACAGATATTACCTTGATTTGAATGTCTGATGGTCTCGTTGGCTTCCTGGATATGTCCTCTATCCAAAGCCAACAAGTTCCTAGAATTTCTTACTCAGATGGTAAGAGAAAACGACCCTAAAGTTGCCAAGTTGAACACAGACTCAAAAACAGAAACCCAGAATTCTCTTAGTCTGAAGCAGAAACTAATTCGATACCTCACCTTATTCTGATTGTATCTTCCCAAATATAACTCCGATCACAAATCGGTTTTCATATAAAGACTCTTGAAAGAGAGATATTTCCAACCATATAAAGATCACGATCATAGGCTCAGTGACCGATTAGTTATGAATCCTGAAAGTAAGCAAAACGGACACGTATTTGAAACAGCAAACAGTTTCGACGTCTTACCTTAGATTGATCCTAACTTCCCCAATATAGCTCCGATTTACAAACGGCTTGCGGATACGGGTTCGTGAGAGGAAGATATTTCCACACATATGACAAACACGATTAATAGATGAGTAAATCAAAAGTTATAGGTCTCGAAATTAAGCTGTTCGGAATGGATTCCTTACCAGTTTGAATCTTGTGTAATTGGCTCTACGAAATTGAGGAACACTAACAGTAAATTGGAAGCTCGAGTTTGCAGAAGTGAGAAGGTAAAAGATTTAAATCGGCGCTGGATAATGAGGTTTGTAAAGGTGAACACATTAGGGTTTTGGAGATAGTTTGAAATTTCAAACCTTCCTTATTTTTCTCAACAGATTTTCTCAACTCAAATTTTTCTCTTTGTGGGTTTATGGGCCACGAAATTGAGTTCTCAAAACTCAAATTTGGGTCTCACATTCATAATTTATCTAAAAACTGTTTAATTTTTACTCTTTGTCTTCTTCCTTGCTATCAAAATTAATATGATTTATATATCTTGAAAAAAAAATTATTAAAACAAGTTTTTTTTGTCAACTAGCCTAATGGCTTTTAAATCTCACTCCTACTACTGCAAGTAGGGGGATTCGATCTCTGAAGTCTTGAGAAAGTGATTACAACACTCGGCCACCTGTCTTTGGCTATTAAAACAAATTTTAAATTCATTGGATAATTTTATTAATTTAGTATTTCAAATAAATCAAATTTGCCAAGAAACAAGTAGCTCAGTTGTGAAGTGACTTTGGACTAGTGGCAAGTAGTAAGTCTATTAAAGGCAGGCATCATCACACATCTAGAGATCGAGTCTCACTACCTACATTACGAAGGAATTTGCCTAATGGGTAGGACAATTGTGCCTCAATGTTGATAAAAAAACAAATTTGCCACGAAACGAATGGCTTAATTAGCTGCTCTTGATTTAGCTAGGCACAGGGTGGTGAGTTCGAATCCCACTGAGCTCCAATTAGAAAACTTAGACTATGGATTAGACAATTATCGATCTAATGGTTACTTGTTGACAAAAAAAACTAAATCAAATTTTAAAATTACAAAAATAAATTATAAATTTAGCACATATCTCATATAATTTAATATCATATAACAAACTTAAAATTTAAAATCAAATTTATATTATGAAAAAATATAAATTCACCACATATCTCATATAATCTAATATCATATAACAAACTTAAAATATATACAAATATGTCTAATAATAACTGGTGAATTTATATTTTTGAAGGACATATGCAAATTAAATTTTGTATAACATTGTGCTACAACTGGATGGCTCATTGGCCAAATTCCTACATAATGTAGACATCAGGGCTCGATCACAAAACATGTAAGTGCACCTATTTTTAATGGATTTACCACCTGCCACTAAGCTAAATACCACTTGCCATATACGATTTATTTAAAAATCAAAATTTATAGACAATAAATAAAGGAAAATGTTACTAGATATTTAATATAGAACTAAAGAAGATGTAGTGGGCTTTTGCACTAAGCTTATTTAATTTTTAAAAATGACTAAATTAAAAACTAAAATGAAATTCTATAAAAATTTGTTACAAAATTCTTATGCTTTAGAATTTATATATAGATATGTAATTTATATTTAAATCTTTGTAGACAATAAAGAACCGGGGCAAGAAGTAGGTGACCCAGTTAGTTTGCACCTGATTTAGCTTGGTAGCAGGTGGGAGTTCAAATCCCGGTAGCTCCAGTGGAAACAATTTGACTATTAATCAGACTTTTATCGATAAGATTAGTAAAATGAATGAGTAAGGATATAATGCTTGCTTTTAATGTAGAAACATTCTTTATATAACCGTATTTAAAATAAAAATAATAAACAAAAATCTTCGATCTATGTCTTTTTATTTACTAAGTTTACTTTTATAACTGCAACAATTATATCTTCATTAAAAACATATTCTTCCAATATTACAATCTTGATAATATTATACTATGAAAAACGAAATAACATTTATCTTCTCTTAAAATATAATGTGCGTAAAATGAGAAGTAATAAAACCGCGTAGCCGCAAATAGAATGCAGAAAATGTCATGGCTTATGTATTAATACAACCCTATAATTAATAGTTTAATATGAATGTCTCTAGTCCAGAAATGGTATTTGTCTAGATACAGTGCAGTACATAACGGCAAAAACCTTTTTGTTCTCTTTATCACAAGTTTTGTTTTGTTTTGTTTCTGCTAAACTTATACTACTATATGTTTGTGTGGTGTGTGTTTGAGATAAGTGTATAATTTAATTTTTATATAAATTAATGTGCCGCGTAAGGATACGCATACGTCACGTCTATTACTCTTTATATTTTGTCGGCATATAATTCTTATTTTAACAAAAAACAAAAAAGACCGACTTGATAATAAATAAATATTGTAATAATACTTTTAAAAGAAAATAAAAATGAATGAATCGATTCGAGTGTATTACATGCCCGGCGAGAATTTCGGGAGTTGTATTTTTGATTGATGATCCAAGCGAAGCTGCACTTTTTTTTGATTTTAGTATTTTTAAAAAAATTTATACTAATTGTTACGACTATATTGCAAACGAAGGTAAGCCCACATGCATTAATTATCAAAAGAACAAAACCTGAAACCTACTCTCATTTTTATTTATTTATTTATATTCAAAGTACAAAACAATCTAGTTCATTTAACATACTCATACACACATATCTATATTATATGTATATATACATATGTGCTGAATTTAAATAGATTACAGAATAATCTAAATTTCTAGACATGTTCCAACTCGATAGAATGGGAAACAAGTGTGCAAGAGTCATGATGTGAACAATTATTTCTTAAACTATTCCATCATTTTTTGGTCAGTTCTTTTGTAATACCAGTAAAGATTGAGAAGGTAATTAAGATCTATAACTCAAACCTTTCAAACGCTAAACTATAAATCCTTTGAGATTTTATAATTTTTTGGAATTAAAATCAGGTAGAAAAGATGATAGAAAAAGGCATTGAACCACTAATCTAAAAGCATTTATATATACATTTCGATAACAAAGTTTGTATCGTTATTACAAATTACCAAAAAATTCATAGATATCTACTCCGTCTGATTTTTTTACTTGATGTTTTAGAAAAAAAATTGTTTTATTTTAGTTGATATTTTAAATTTTCAATGCAAAATTTAATATATTTTTAATGTTTTTAACTATTTGAATTATGCAGATTTATTTGTGATTGGTTAGATTATTTTGGAAATCGTGGTAAAATATATTTTGTTTATAAAAATAAAATAATTAAAGTTTCCTTAATAGGTGTGAAAAAACCTAAAACATCGAATAAAAGACTTGAACTGTGTAGAAAAATTGTGGAGAGATTGTGATCAACTTGATGTAGAACAATGAAATTTCGATATATATGCTTATGATGATTTTTTTTTGTCAACGGCAATATTAATATTGAACCATGAAGGCCGGTCCATTAGCCAAATTCCTACATAAATCTTGTAGGCGGTGGGACTCGATGTGCATATGCGCCTATCTTTAATAGATTTACTACCAGCCACTAGATTAAAGGTCACTTACATGCTTATGATCAACTTGATGTAGAATAATTAATTTCAATATATGCTTATGATGATTTTTTTTGTCAACGGCAATATTAATATTGGGCCATAAAGGCCGGCCCATTAGCCAAATTCCTACATAAATTTTGTAGGCGGTGGGACTCGATCCCTACTTGTGCATATGCGCATGTTTTTAATGGACTTACTACCAGTCACTAGATTAAAGGCCACTTGTATGCTTATGATCAACTTGATGTAGAACAATGAAATTTCGATATATGCTTATGATGATTTTTTTTTGTCAACGGTAATATTAATATTGTGCCATAAAGACTGGTCCATTAGCCAAATTCCTACATAAATCTTATAGGCGGTATGACTCAATCCCTAATTATGCATATACGCATGTCTTTAATGGACTTACTACCAACCACTACATTAAAAGCCACTTGCATGCTTATGATCAACTTGATGTATGTAGAACATTTAAATTTCGATATATGCTTATGGTGATTGAAAACGTTAACTAATAAATTAATTATTTTGTATGACTTTTAATGAATTGTAAAAATGAATGTAGATAAATTTAATGTGTGGTTGCGATGGTCCCTTGGACACTAAATAAATAATCACCTAATTTTTTGTTTCATGTAATGAATGTGCCTAAAGATAAGCATCAAGGAAGGCCATATGATTCAACAAAATCAACACACATTTAGCATTTATTTTCTCATTTATGACATTATTTTATTATTATTATCGAGCATATATGTATAAAGAAAAACAAGTCAACTAACTGCAACTGATTTATAAAGATGTATGTTAAATGCTCGTACATTAATGCATTTGTAAAGTATAATCTATATATATAGTTCCACAAGTCTTAATTTGGTTTAATGTAACGCAATACTATGAAATTTGTGACAATTTCTAAGTCTTCATCATCGAGAAAATACAAAATAATAATTGTGACGTTTTTGTTTTCTTATCAACTCAAACATCACTGGTACATCTCATACATATAAGTCTTTCTTGTAATAATTTTGATTGTCGTCTCTGTAATACATCAATCGTCTAATTGTGTTGAAACCGTAGTTACCCTTCTTTGCTAACTCTCTCGTATGTTCGCATGATGCATTTTAATCACTCAAATTCTTACTAATGGTCAATACTCGTGAAGCATTAGACGACAATTGAATAACTTTAACTTTCACCATAAACAATTGTCATAAACTAAAATAATTATTTCTACAAATTATAATATAATTTCTAATATACATAAATATTTTCTGGTAGACTTGCTCTTAATTTGCTAATAATAATTGACCACACATATAAATCCAACAATAAGTAGTGAAACAAAAGCATGTGATATATATATATATATATTCTATGTTTTAATTAGTAAAGTGAAACTTTTATAGAGAATTGAACTATTTTCATGTGTTTAATTGTGTGTTCTATATACCAAACAACATGGAAACTTTTTTGGAAAATTTGATTGTAGAAGTGATGGAGAACTCATTGATTATTCAGGAAATAATACATGCTTTTCAGCATATAAGAAGTGGATATATATGATTCTGCTTCATAACCAATGGTTATCTAATTAATGCAAGCTACTCTAGTTATTATATTTGTATAGTAAAAGTCATTGCACTAATTATTTTATGAAATACATTTATATCTCCGCATTACTGATTGATCGAAATAGGATGAGGTCAATGGAGGACACGTTATTATTATAATGTGAAAGCCTTTCACTATAATAAGGAAAGGAACCAATATTCATCTTTTTCGATTGATTTTATTTCGCATTTTTTTTTGGTCTATTTCAAAATTGGCATAATATGAGGAGTCTCCCTTTCCCATTGTCTAAGCAGCAAAAATAATTATCAAAAATAAAAATAAATAACAAAAAAGAACTTGGCATTTTAAAGCGTAACGTTTACTTTCATATGGTTTTTAATGTTAAGAATTTAATTTCTTTTCCCCAATTATTTCTATCTTCGAATCAATTCTAACGCATAAATGTTTAACAGTAAGACGCAAGTGACCTTTAGTCCAGTGATAGGGGTAAATCTATTAAATGGCAGGCGCACTTGCACATTTTGGGATCGAGTCCTACCGCCTGCACTATGCAGGAACTTGACTACTGGATCGGCCAGTTGTGCCCCAATATTGTTGACAAAAAAATGTCTAACAGTAAGACTTGGCTACTAGGTCCCAGTTGTGTTATATATATAATAGGATTCAATCCACGCTATAGTGTGAGATTTTATTATTTTTTAATCCATGTTTTTTTTCAGCTAAATCCGTGTTTATTTAGTTCTTAGATCCGTGTTGATATTTTGAATATTGTTTTTGAAATGTTTTTCTAGTGACCCAAAACTCAAACTAAAATATACCTGAACTAGAAGAATATAACCCGAACCAAACCCTACAAAACACTCAATAGGTCTTAAGCATATATATTCAAAAAGTTTTTAGCACAAACCCAATATGGAACAAATCAAGAAACAAATTTAGAGTTTTTTATTTAAATTTTTTTCAAATTTTGAATTTTTATATAAAAATATTTGAATCCGAACTCGGTTTATAATGTACCAAACTATATCTGAAAAATAAAAATCTGAATATGTCGTAAATCAAAATAATAAATATAGTGAATTAGATTAACCGAACCCAATAATATACCAGAATGCGCCCTAAATCTATGTACCAAAACAATCTTATTTAAAACAAACTGGAATCGAATCAATAATCGAATTTGTAACCAAAATATTTTTTTAATTAAATTTTAGTTTTTTTAAGAATTTTTCTATTAAATATGAACTTTTATTTAAAATCTGTAACAAAACCACCTTAATTCTATTTTTAAGGGATTATGAATTTAGGCTAATTTTATCCTATAATTTATAACATGTCCAAAATAAAAGTGTCTCCCGCGTATATACAACTTCTCGAATTTTTTACATATGTGACTATGATTTGTTTTCTAAATTATTTGCAAAATCTCATGTGGGGGGGGGGGGTTTTAAAAATTTTGCTTATATTAATTTCGGCTAAATGTGTTTAGCTCATATATTATCAAAAAACACACAAATAATTGTCAATAATTAGATCCATAGAATTCAATCTATCTATCCAAGCCGTAAACGTTGTATTCGCAAGATTACACAATTACAAATACGTAAAATCGAATTTTGGTGAAAAGATTGTAAACATTGATAATTAACCTCACTTCTACTATATATATATGTATATATTCGTATTTATAAAAACTAAAGAAAGATATAAGCATTTCGAACATCTAATAGTTACTATGAATATGAAAACGGATGTAATAGCAATTCATAATTGTTTAGTTCTCATAATCATAATTATGAACAATATGTAGTATTTGTAACGTCTAAATACTGACTTGCTTGATAGCATAAAAGAGAGAGAGAGAGAGAGAGAGAGAGAGAGAGAGAGAGAGAGAGAGAGAGAGAGAGTTGAAAAGAACACTTTTGTTTTGAGTGATTAGTTGTGTTGGGTAAAAGCTTGACCTAGAAGATGACACGATGGTGTCTAATTATATTTCAGAAGTGAGCATGTGTATAAGTAAAGCAGTTTAAATAATAATTATAAAAGAAGAAAAAGTAAGAAAAAAATGATTGAATTGCCTTTATCATCATTTTATTCTTCCACTCATCTATCATTCAGACTTTGTGAGAAAGTAAGAAAGTCTTTAAAAAGAAAAATAGCAGTAGTAGTAAAAGTTTTCATTTTCTTGTTTTGATCCATCTTCTTAGTGCGCACCGACAAAGTTTTTGACTTGAAAAACTAAAGTTGAACTCGTGTGTGAAACGGAAGATTCTTTCTTTATTTTCGTTGTCATAATTAATCATATATATATGTCTAATTTAATTTAAAGTCATAATATCCATTATTGCCTCTTGAAAATGTTTTCTTAAGAAAAAAAAATAACAAATGCAACTTAATGAAATAAATTAATGACTACTCTATGTTTTCTCTTAAACATCTCGTTCATTATTTGATTTAAAAGAAATTAGGTAGAATCGGAGGATCCACCATCAATGCATTCTTAACCAAACAGTTGGCAACTTGGTTTAAAAATTGCTTATTATAAAACAAAAAATTTTGGTAAAAAGACGGGTCTAGCTCCTTATTATTGAAAACAAAACAATCAAGATCGAACTAAATGAGGAAATGCAGTCTCTCTTGCATTCTCTAACAAAATCGAATGAACTTGTTGAGGACAAGAATCAAAAGAATGAAAACCTAAAGGTAATGAAAACGCATAGTTTGCTAATCCATCCGTAAGGCGATTAGCTTCCCTATACACATGAGTGATTCGGACCAAACAGTCCCTAGATAGCAAGCCATAGCACATACGTACTAGGAAAGACAAGGGATGAGAATCGCAAATCCCTGTCTTGAGAAATCCAACAACAATCTCAGAATCCACCTCTAACTCTACTCGCCCAATACATCGATCCCAAGCTAAAGCCAAACCATAATAAACTCCCCATAACTCTGCAAATGGAGCCGAGCAAAAACCAAGATGCAACGCAAAACCAGCACACCAATTCCGTCTATCATCCCGTATTACGCCCCCAGCAGAAGCAGGTCCCGGGTTGCTGTGAGATGCACCACTTGTATTAATCTTCATCCATGAATCCCTCGCCGGATTCCACAGAATCATCCTCGTCTCCAACCGAGTTCGAGTAGGTTTCATGTTTTGTTTTTCATGAGCTAGCATCACTCCACGAGCATACTCTTTGACGAACTTAGTTCTATCTCTGCATTTTGCTGATACACCAAAGATATCCCAGCATCTCCACTTCCAACTTCACCAAATCCCTATAGCAAAGAGAGTGGACCAGCAAGTCCCGTATACCATAGTAGTATCACTTAAGTTTGTATATAACCACTCTAAAATTGATGAGGTAAAAACATTTGCAGCTCGTCTGTGAGGATGAACACATCTCCAAATCCTTTCACTGGTGGGACAATCTCTTAAAACATGAATGAGGGATTCATCAGCCTGTTTGCAAATAGAACATAAGGCGGAAGAAGCTAAGTGTCTTTGAAATCACTATGCATTTATCATAATTACCTGATGATTCACCAACCAAACAAAAACTCTGATCCGTTCCGGCGCCACAACAGACCAAACCTTTGAATAAAACTATCGCAAGTTTGGTAGAGTTGAATTCTCCAAGGTAACAAACTCATAGGCAGACTTGACAGTGAATGACCCATTTGGAGTTCCTAGCCATCGAAGCCTATCTCTTGCACCTGTTACATTGTCAACTACCACTGTCATCAGCTGTAGTCGGGTCCTTTCATCTATATAAGGCATGATTAGAGACCAATTCCAACCCAAATTTTCAGTCCAAAAATCACAAACAGGTCGGTTAATCAACTCATTCGGAATAGCCGAACTCGTATTGACTAATGCATCGCCATTAAACCACTTATCTCTCCAAAAAATCAGCAGACCTACTATCTTCAACAACCCAGCTAATACCTGGAATGACAATTTCTCTCAAACTCATACAAATACTTTGCCAAGTCGATGACCAACTACCCCTTGATTGTAACCAAGTCCAGTCATGTATATTTCCCACACGGTATTTCGACTTCAAAATATGAGCCCATAGTGAGTCATTTTCATGTAATACTCGCCATCCCAACTTTGCAAGAAGAGCTTTATTCGCCTGAGAAGCCTTCCGAATCCTAAGCCCTCCCTTATATTTAGGCAAACACAGAGTATTCCAGGCAACTAAGTGTTGTTTCTTAGATTCCGATGTACTACCCCACACAAAAGCTCAAGATATGCTGTCCAACTTCTTTAATGAGTGCATTGGAAGGGCAATAGTGCTCATTAAGTGAACTGGAAGGGCAATAGCCTTCCGAATCCCAAGCCATTCCTTATATTTAGGCAAACACAGAGTATTCCAGGCAACTAAGTGTTGTTTCTTAGATTTCGATGTACTACCCCACACAAAAGCTCAAGATATGCTGTCCAACTTCTTTAATGAGTGCATTGGAAGGGCAATAGTGCTCATTGAGTGAACTGGGATTGAAGATAACATAGCCTTAGTTAATGTTATACGACCTGCTAGACTTAAAAATGACTCTTCCAGCCCGATAAGCGTGAAGAAACTCTTTCCACCACTCCACTAAAAGTATCCTTGCTAACCCATTTATGCAATACCGGCATCCCAAGATACTTTTCCAAGTCTCGAGTTTGTTGAATTACGCTCACAGCACTAATAGACTCGGCATGCTCGCGACTAACATTATCAGAGAAGAAAATCTTTGATTTCTCTAGACTAACTTTTTGACCTGTAGCCAAGCAGAATCGTTCAAGAACCTTGTGGATTATCCTTATCTGAGCAACCGAAGCTTCAACAAATAAAATAAGGTCATCAACAAAGCAAATATGAGACAAACTCGGTCCTCCTTTGAATAAGCATATAGGTTTCCACTATTTGGAAGCCACAGATAGCTCGATCTGATGAAACAAACGTTCTAAACGGAGAACAAAGAGGTATGGTGATAAATGATCACCTTGTCTCAAACCTTTAGAAGGGAAGAAAGGAGCAGTTTTCTCACCATTCAATAGAATTGTCATAGAGGGACCCTTAACGCATTCCATTATCCAAGATACCCAGACTTGTGACAGTCCTGACGCAACTAAGGTATCTTCCAAGAAATCCCAGCGGATTCTATTATAAGCTTTTTCCAAGTCAAGCTTTAATAACATGCAACCTTTTCTGCCCTTCTTTCGTCGCATAGAGTGTAGAACTTCTTGTACTACAACAATATTATTTGTACTAAGTCAACCCGGAATAAAGCTCGATTGAGCTGGTTTGATGAGTTTAGTCATAACAGTCTTCAAACGTATCACCATAGCCTTAGTAATTATTTTGAACAATACATTACATAGATTAATAGGACGATACAGCATAACTCTTTTGGGTTTAGCAACCTTGCAAATCAGCACCAAAAAAGCATTGTTTGCTCCCTGAAGTAAGTTACCGGAGTTAAAGAAGCATAACACAAAATTGATCACTGACTGTCCAACATCCTCCTAGCAGTGTTGATAAAAGATTGGTTCAAACCCATCGGGCCTGAGTGCTTTATATCAACCCATTGATCTGACCGCACTCTCTACATCTGCTCCTGTAAATGGTGCATTTAGTCCATGCAGCTCCTCTGTCGTTAGTCTTTCAAAACCCTCCCTTGACAACGTCCCATTGCTCAGTTTGTTCTTCAGCATATAACTGTTTATAATAATTTATGACTAAGTTCTCAATCCCTTATTTATCCGAAACCCAAACTCCCGAGTCATCTTTAAGGCACTCCACTCTATTTCTCCTTCTTCGAATGATGTTAGAAGTGTGGAAGAATTTTGTATTCCTATCCCCCAAAACTATCCACTTCTCCCTGGATTTTTGAAACCACAACAACTTCTCCTGTTCCAAAACCAAGTCAAGTTGCTTAAGACAAACCACTTCCTTGTTCAATAAGTCATCGGATTGCATCAAGTCTAGTTAATCTTGATTCCCTTTTAGCAATTCCAAATACACTATTTCTTTTTAGAGATATCACCAAAGATATCCTTTTTCCATTTTTCAATGTCACTTGAAGTCTTTCCAAAGATCTTCTAGTGTCCAACTCACCATTCCAAAAATTTACAAGGAATTTACAAGGAGTTCTCGAAAACTTGGGTACTTTAACCAAGCCACTTCGAATTGGAAAGGGCGTCTATTTGGGTCTAGTTTCACGCTCGAACTGAGCTGTAAGTAGAGGGGAGCATGGTCCAAAGAGAAAACCGGCAAGTGATGAACCATAGCTTCTTGCTATTTTAGACGTGAGTGGGCACAACATAGTACTCTATCAAGGTGTTTGGCTACATAATTGTTACTCGACCTTCCTCTACGCCAAGTGAATCTACTACCCTTAAAGCCCATATCGATTAGTGACGAGTTACTAATCCACGACCCAAACTCTAAGGAGTCCGGAGATAAATCTCCCATTACCACATGGGCGCTCATCAACCCGCAAAATTGTATTAAAATCCCTTTCCACAATAATCGGTTCTGATACAAACATCACCAATGTTTGAAGTTTGTCCCAAATACCACTTCATTTACACACTGCTGGTGCGGTATAGACTACCATCAAGTGTATGACTTCAGTTCCATTCACCACCTTCGCATGGATAAACTGGTCACAAGACTCCATGATAGAGACAACCCCACATCCGATTTCCATAGTAGCCATAGACCTCCACTCTGCCCTGTAGCATCCACTCAAAAAAACTCATCAAAACCCAACCCTTGACATATTCGAGATGCTCTATCCCCAGCAGCGTGTGTCTCAAATAAAGCAAAAATATCTGAGTCATATCTCTTTAATATATATCTGATTGATCGATAGAACATAGGTTTATTAGCCCCCCGTCAATTCCATAAAAGATAATTCATCATAACTTCAATACGCAGCACATGAATCATCGGGGCAAGCTGTTAAGCCACCTTTGCATTCTTACTTTCCTCTATAAGACTCCCACCGGAGTAAGAACCTGGGTACACAAGCGGTACATTAGCAGTTTTACACGACAATGCTACCAAGGGTACCATATTTGAGTCTACATTATTACCATTAGAGTCAATCATTGTTATACTATCATCAAGTGATGTTATCACTTGTGGTATATATAACACCACACTGCTCTGTTGACCCGTTAATTCTTCTTCAATACGCAACCTTGATTTCTCACTATTCTTTCCAAATGGACCAAAGATTAATCCTTGACTTGGTCTAACTGGCTTAGCAATTCGACATTTCAGCCGAGAGGGCTCTCCAATTCGACTACTATTATAACATGTCTCCACTAAAACTTCCTTTACATTACTCCTCTTCATACAATTCAACATATTTTTCTCCTTTCTTTCGTCAGCCACGATCAACATGTTGTCTTTATTACAAGACGCAGAGATTGACACCTCCTTTAAGCTTTGAGTAATATCTTCTTCATATAAGGTTGCAAAACTTTTTTGAATCCTAACATTCTCACTGCCTCTTGCTTGTGGGATCTCACGCAAAGCATGATCAACCTTTGATGTCGAAGGTGTTTGTGCAGGCATATTTTGGTTTCTTGACACTAAATTCCTATTCTTCTGTCGGTTAACAACAGTAAATTCCTTATCACCCTAACTTGCAACAGTGGAGTTCGCAAGTGGTTTCGGCGGTTGAATCGAAGGGGTCAGTTGAGCTCTTCGGGTTGACGGGTGTGCCACACGTTGAGATCCTTACTGTTTCGCGAGCAATTATGAATTAAGTGACCATATAAGCCACACTTCGAGCATATTTGTGCCAAACCTTCATACTCAACAAAGTATCTTTCATCATTAATAAGAATAGATCCCTTCAATACTTTCGATAGATTAACCTCAATGCACACACAAGCAAATCTCCCCCGCTCAGAATTCAAGGTAGTAAGGTTCCACTCGGATAGGAGTTCCAAAGCTTGCAGCAATCCCCATTAGAGTATCCTGATGATAGAAATTGATCGGTAGATTTGAGAATCGCACCCAAACTGGGTCGTCACAATCTCATGCCTTAATGGTTCAAATTTCGGAGTCCAACGTTGAACCATAAGATAGCTTCCAAAAGCTCTCCACGGGCCGCCAGAGAGAGCTGTCAAAAATTCCTCTTCCAATTCGAACCTGACCATATAGAAATTGGGTGGTAGCTCGATTATGGTGAAATCTCCTTTAGGTTTCCATAATTCACGCAATTTCTTGGTCATCACGGCAATGGAGATATTCCGATAAGAACTTTGACAACAACACAACGCTTCCATAACCTATTCATCACGTCCAAGACCTCCTGAGCAATCGTAACAATCGGTTCTCCCTCCTCTCAATTCGGAAAATCCAACTTTATCATATCCGCAATAAACCCGGCTTCAAAAATCTCCACATGGTTTGGAAGTCCTCCTGCGCTCTTCTACCTGAACCTATCAGCCCAAGTCTCTCGTCTATCAGGAGGATCCCCAGGCGGAGGTCCCCCATCACCAACCCCGTCATTGCCGTATCCCGCACATCTAGGGTTGGAAACCTAACTTCGCCTGAATTGCCCATCTCATTTGATGGAGACCGCTTATTATACAAAATTAAGATCAAGGAAAGAGTCTGGTCTGCAATAATCGCATATTATATAAACTCAAGTCTGGTTTACAATCATTTTTTTGGTTTGATAATTAGAGCACTGCTGGTAAATTCATTGACTCTATAGGTGAAAGTGGTACACGCTACTTGGGCTTATCTCATTTAGAAAAGGTGGCTGATGTTGTTTCAAACTCAGGCTGTTTTTTTCCTGCTTCTAGTGTTCGGCATTTTCCAGTGATTACTAACTCTTTTCATTCTGAGCATGTTCATGTTTGCTCTGAAGGTGCTGATGCGGTCTTATGTAACATATTTAGATAGATCGAGTCATATATTTATTTGTTTTTGTGTCTTTTTAGGTGGATTGGAGCCAACTCTTGGAGATGTGGAAGCTAAAGACCAAGCTCATGAAGCAAGGAAGCATAAAAGAGAGGAAATAAGCCTCCAGGAAGGAATCTCAACCCCCAGATCGATATTTTGGGACAAAATATTGGACCTGAAGCATTTTAGGATGAAAATATCAACCCTATGTCGAGAAAATTGGGTAGAAGCAAAATTTTGGCCCCTAGGTCGTGATTTTTGACAAACGATTTGATTTTGTTAGGTTCAATCCGGTTCTGTTTTCTAAAGACTAGTACCCTAAGTTTTAGAACATATCATATTTTCTAAGCATTTTCTAGAGAGAGTTTGAAGGAGAATACTAGAGACCCTTTTTGAATGATGATCTCTTGATAATATCTTCTATATATCGAATATCTTTATCTTTTCCTCTTATCTCTTTTATTATGTTTATCTTTTCATTTTTTGTTTTGAGTTTCTTTGTTGCTATTAGTGAGTAGTTTTTGATGGGTTGATGGTTAGGTAGATCTAGGTTAGATGATTGGATGCTTAGGTTATTAGATTCCTTCATTTAAGGTGTTCTTAATGCTAGATTTAACTTGATCATTTGAATCTAAAAGCTACGAATTTTGCTGCCCTAGAGGTGTTCGATGACATTCTTGAATGATATTTTTATGAGCTTTTCTTTCCTAGTCATTGAGAGATAAAGTTAGGATGATTAATAGAGTTAATGGATTTGAGTTTAATGCTTATTGGTTGATTAATTGGCAAATGAGAGTTTAACTCAATTGATGGATTGGTATAGAGGTTTATGCCATGAAAGTGGGTTGATCTAGAGTTGTGTTCCATTTCCTAGGATGAGCTTCATTGTTATCTTTAGCATCATTAGTTGGTTGTGTTTCTTGATTAATTATTTACCTAACCAAAAACCCATTGATTTTATTGATAGTCTAAGTTAGATCATTGTTGTTTATCTTTTGTTTGAGTTTGCTTTGATATCAAGTTTAGTAGTATTGGTTTGATCTTTTTTATTGCTTTGTTTTGAATTCGGTTTGTTTTTAGTTTAAGTTTAGTAGTATTTAGTTCAAAATTTGAAATTGATTTGCTTAAGGTTAATGTTAATTTAGATGGTTCTTGTGTGTTAGTTCTAAGTTCCCTAAGGATTTGTACCTTAAATGCTTGCAGTGATATTTGTTTGTGTTTTTTGATTTAGTTGGTTGTTTGCAAAAAATGTAACACCAACCTCCATTGGCAGGCACTAAAGAGAGTATTACACTATCTGCCTGGTACTCGAACTCATGGAATCTTTTACAGCATCACAATCCACAACATCTTCACACTAACACAGATGCTGACTGGGAAGGAAATCGCGATGACTACACATCCACAAGTGAAAGCATTATCTACCTAGGCGCTCACCTTATTAGCTAATCATCCAAAAAGTAGAAAACACTTGCAAGATCTTCAACCGAAGGTGAGTGCAAGTCTGTTGCATATGCAACTTTAGAACTTTATTGGGCTATCTACATGATGCAAGAGTTTGGTATAAAGTCCTCTTTACAACCGGTTATTTACTGTGACAATTTTGGGTAATATACTTATGTGCTGACCCCGTATTCCACTTCCGAATGAAGCACGTTGCATTCAACTACCACTTTATTTGACAACTGGTTCAGTCTGGCTTCCTTCGTGTCTCACATGTATCCTCGGCTGACCAACTTGCAAATGTTCTCACAAAGCCACTATCAAAACAAAGGTTGCAACTAGTTATCTCCAAGGTTGGTCTCTCTATGCTTAATCAACTTATACCAAGCTGTATAATCCCTTAATGTATATTCTCGGTATATATTAGTCTTGATTCTCTTCTTATGTATATAAGTCACACAATGTAATAGGCTTTATAATATATTGGAAATACATTCCTATATTTAGTATCCATAATGGTAAGAATGAATGTATCCCTTTCTTGTATTTCTAGAATTGCAAAATAACCTAATTTTACATTATAAGCTCTGTTTTTCCGTCTCAACCATATTGTACAATCTGAAGCCTTAATACTGTACAATCTGAAGCCTTAATACGTTTGGCTTGATGCACATAATCTACTTTAGGTAACCCAACAACAAGGAGCACATGATCTACTTTAGGTAATCCAACAACAAATAGACAACTCTTTCATGATCCCATTATGTTGTGTTGCTTTTGAGTAGGTATGAAACCTTAAGCTAACTTTTTTTTTGTTGCAAGACAAATTGGAGCTAGTGGACTGTAAGTTGATAATATTTAGTTCTCTCCCAAGATTGAGATTGATTTTCCATCTCCCACTGTCTAGTCGATGTGAGGTTTCAGCAAATCTCTACCGTTGAGTATTCATTTCCATGCATGGGAGCAAGAGTTTGGTTGAGAATATGTTAAATTTATCTTGTCTTTACAGTATTTTGAGATTAACATTTAAGCCATAAGCGAGTCATGATTTGTTAGTAGTTTCCAACTTATTTTACCTACTAGAGCTAGATTAAAAGCTTGGATATCTCTAAAGCCTAATCCACTATCTTTTTTTGCTCTTGATAGTTTCTTTTAAGATACCCAAGCAAGACTTTTTTCCCAACTTTTTGATCCCACTAGAATTTGATCAATTTTTTTTTTGTCAACAATAACTGGATCAATAAGGTCCGATTCATAGCCAAATTGTTATAACTGAAACTGGGTAGGATTCAAATTTACCACCTGGTGTCAAACTAGATCAGGAACAAGATAACTAGATCACATGTTGCTTAGTCAATCTGGTCAATTTAGATTGGATACATTTGCAAAGTGACACATACATCATGAAACAAGATATAGCATAGGTGGGCATGGAACTAAAGACACCCTTCAACATGATGCTTTTCCCAGCTTGAGATAAGTATTTACTCACCTTAATCAGCAATTAATTCTCCATGATAGAGACTTTCCTCTCCAAGGCTTTTTCTACACTTTCTCACTTATGATATCCTGAAGTTGTAAACATTTTTGGAGGTAATCATTGATAACATCTGCAATTTTCTCTTATTCAACCATTTGTATCCCTTCCTTATTTTTGGTAACCGAGAGAGTATTCATCTTCCTTGACTTATTGATTATGTTTAAACAAAACAGTTTTCAAACAATAAAAATGTAGAGTTTAGATGATTATTTTAAAACTATTTATTTCGGTCCTAAATGATTGCACTTAAATGATCATTTATAGATAATATGTTTATTTTACTAACAAATAATACTTTATTTAAAATTAATGAGTAAAACAGATGTTTGGAAACAATGTTTCAAACGGTTGTTTAGAATTATAAATGAGCAGCATCGAACCAAAAGACTTTTCAGTCAGAAAATTAGGAAGCATGGACTCACTCTACTGAAAATACATTTTCAAATAGATTTATGTATAGAAGCGATCGTTGTTTGTACTGATAAAACGGTCTTCTGTGAATTGTTTCCTCCATAAGTTAATAATAGCTTACAACTTCTGTACAGATTAATATTAACATGTTTCGTATGAGAATTACTTTCATTCACTTACACATCTTTTTAATTTTTCCATTTCTATTATTTATTTTTTGTTATTTTGGGCACACATACTTTATTTATCTAAATTGTATAGTTTTTTGAATTACTAATTAAATCAAATTTTATTACGAATATTTATTTCATTAAACTATTTAATCACTATAATATTATTGACCATTATTAAATTTTAAACAATCTTTGTTATAAATCTTTTTAGTTAACCATTTGTTTTCGACTAATTTAAATTTCAATCGCTCATTTTTTTAACCTATCTTATTTAAACGATATCACCAGAACACATGTTTCAACAATCAATTCCAACAAAATGATTGTTAGTAGTTAAAGAAGCGTTTTGTTTTCGAACATTTGAATATTATCAGTCAATATGATTTTGATATATGGAATAAAATATATGCACACGTATGGAACTTCCATGAGATAGAAAACAGTACTTTTCAAATGTTGTAGCGTGCATAAAAGGTTAGTTTGACTTTCATTATTACTAACAAAAATAAAACTGCAGACAAAACGACTTTTTAGAACCATGAAAGATAAAGTATAGCTTAAAAATTGAAGCTAATAATAAGGAAAAAAGGTGATAGTCGAGGAAGCAATATCACGCCTTAGCTTTTTTCACACCAATTTCTTCGTCACTTCTTTTCATAACCATTAATACTCCAATTGTCTACATTATCAGAATCACCACGCTCATAGCTCCCACTTTTTCTAATATAATTTATTTTACAATTAAATTGATAAAATGCTGAATACCCCAAAATTTAAATCATAAAACATCGAATTATTTAATTTCAAAGAACTGAACTCTGATAAAAATATTATAAAATAAACATATAACCATTTAACTACTAAAACTTTTCCTACTTTTTCTCATATTTACAATATTGTATATGCTAATATCACTGAATTAAAGTGTTATATATTATTCCACTCGTTAAGTTATGTAATACTTTTTCCGTTTAATAATATAAGTTGTTTTGTTTCAATACACGCATATTAAAAAAAAATTATTTTTTGTACTCTAAATTTTTTTTATTATTTTATCTTTTATATTCTGTTAAGTTATGTAATACTTTTTCTGTTTAATAATATAAGTTGTTTTGCTTGAATATGTTTTAACTTTTTATCTTAATTTATGGAAAACAACTTATATTTTGAAACAAAGAAAATCATCTAAAACAATTTATAACAAAACAGAGAGAGTTTTAATTTAGTTTTGAAAGTTTAGATTGTTTTTTTTACTATTTCATGCCAATTCATTCTCTTTGTATTGGTAACAGTGTTTCGATACAGTTGTTCATGGTTAATAGATTCAAATTATTACTATCAAAAAGTTGCAAAACTATCGAGAGAGCAACCAGAAAAAAAAATTATGTATTGAGGAGAAGAAAATGCGTAAAGGAAAAGAGAAGAGAAAGCATGCGTTACCAAAAGGGGACATTATGATTTTTGTGGCCTTTAAGGTATATTATAGTATTAGTTAACTAAAGCTTTTTTGATAATTTATTAGTTCACCAAAAAAGTAGATATAAAGATTTTGTTTATAAAATAATGCAGTTTCTAATGATAATATTATTGATTACAATGTAAAAAGCAGTACTCATCATATCGACGTATGCCGTTAGCTTAGCCGACGGTACGAAATTTTTGCTATACGATATATACATAAACATCATTTATTTCTGTTTAATTGTATTAACAAATTTTTATTTTGTGGTGATGCACGCATGCAATTAAGACACATGCTATAACCAAAAAAATAATTATTAAAACACTTGCAACCGTGGATTAGTTTATAAGAAACCTTTTACATTCATTAACAAGAAAAAAAAAAAAAAACCTTAACACACCTAAAATTTTGTAAGCTTTCTTTTTCAACACTCCACTTGAGTTTTCTTTTAAAAGAAAATTTTAGATTGCGCAACTATATGTGAGATCAGATTAGAATACAAAACTTATCCTAGTAAATGATTAACCATTTCAATAAAGATATATTTTGAGTCCACTTAAAAATGTTTATAAATTGATGAGAACATGTGGCTTAGTGATAGTGGTCATTTTAGCATTTCTCAAACACCAGAGTTTGATTTTTCTCTGATTCAAAGAAAAGGAAAAAAAGATTAATTTTAGAATATGAGTTTTGGTTATAAATCGGATCTTATTGATTTAATTATAAAAATAAGGTTGACAAAAAAAAATTTTAAATAAATTTAAGTCCAAACATGGATAGATCAAAGGTGGATAACAAAAAAGAAAAAAAATCTATATAAAAACTAGAAAGCTTAATTAACAAAAAGAACGAAAAAATAGCAAGCTTAGAGATTTTATTATTATAAATCTGGCATTAAAACGATGAAAGAGTAAATAATGAGAGTGGAGACAGCTTTATATTTTAATTGAGAGCACACGAGAGATCGATCATCGATTTGCAAGTTTCATAGTTATTGCTTCAGATCATCGAATATACTTATGCCATAACTGACGTACGAAGACTCTTTGTAAAACAGTATTCAAATGCATAGACAATATTAATTTGTTTGGCCAGTTAGTGAAATTATTTTTGCAATCGTAAACTCAAAGGAAGAAATCGTGTCATTATTACTTTATTTTAAGGATGTTGTGTCATTATTGCCACTTTAGTAGACTACTCTTTAATACTTGATTGTAATGTAAATTAATATCCTTAAAACAAATTATGATATTGCAAAAAGAAAATAATGAAATTATTAACTTATGAAATGTGGCAAAGTGCAAATTATAAGGGTGATAAATTTAACACAAGTCTCAATCGAGGTGCTGTCTGTCCAAAATTTTCGATTTTGTTTCGGTTACATTTTAAAAAAAAAATCGGTGCTTTGATAATTACCTTATCAATTTGTATAGTTATATGTATCAGTTATTATTTTATTTTACAGACTTTTGGATAAAGTAAAGGCAGTCAACGCCTAGTTAAAAGTGTGAGAGAGCCAATTTGAAGCAATATTTTAAATATAAAAAGTTCATTTAGTAGTAAGTTAAAATTTTATCTGAATCAAGTAAACGCATATAACAACACGTCTACTTTTAAAACGCGTATTGACTTCATATTACCAAAACTTGTATCTATACTACTAATTATGATATCTATGCTGTTTTCTTATAACCGAAAGACCTCTAAACTAAAGTCAATATGATTCTTTTTATTTTATTTCTAAGACTATCAAAAAACCATATATGAAAGACATTTTTGTAGTATTTGATAATACTGTTATCTGCTTCCACCTAATATTGTTATCACGTGAATTCAATTGCCATGGACATCTCATGATATAGCTACCTGGTTTTTTTTTAGTCTTAGATCGGGAATAGCGTCTATTTCTGAACAACTTTTTTCTGTTGTGCCAATTTCTATATAAACTTTTTAACACGTCCTAAATTTCAATTTCGTGACTAAACTTTTAAAAAATATATATGAACTACTTAAATCTGTCCTAATTCTAAATTGACCGTCAAATCCATGAGTCAACCGTTAAATTTGTGTGACTAGGCGCAAAATATTATTGATGTAGGTTAATCTTGTCCGAGGTGGTAATATTGTGCAAAACAACGTCGTTTAAATGTTGTTGGTGTGTGAAAAAAATTAAAGAAACGACACCGTTCTGTTTTCAGAATTGAATCACGATTTGGGGCTAAATTCTAGGGTTCTTCATTTGTCGTTGAGTGAATTTGAACATTGAAAGCTTAAATCTCAAGGAACTTTCGTAAAAGCTTCAATTTCTAGATTACCCGATTTGTCGAGATTGTCTGTTTGTAATAGGGGTTTTGATTTCGAGTTTCAATTTGGCGAAGAGAAGTTCGAACGAGTTTCAAAGACAATTAGGTATGTTTGTGTTATTTTGACAGATTCTTCGTGAACATTGCGTGCTGTTGTAGCTTAAGAATAAGTGTTTTTTTGTTACAGTGGTGTGAAATTTAATATCAATTACAGTGGATATTGGTTAAAGTCGAGAAATGGCCATTTGGATTATATTGGTGGTGAGATGCGGATTGTGGAATGTTTAGCAGAGGATATTTTTGATATTCCAGAAGCAGTTATTGTTCGTGCCTTCGTGGATTATCAAGCGGGTATAAGGTGTAGTACAAAATGCATGAAGAAGATTTTAAAGAAAGAAAACAACTGGTGAAAGATGATCTTGATACTGTGAAAACAATGGCTGAAGCTGGGAATTGGAGTGGTGAAGTATATATTTATGTTGTGAACTCTCTTGTGTATCCAGAAGATGTTTACAGAGACATTGAAGAAGACATGAGAGCTGGCATAAGTGATGAACTTGTGGACTCCTCTGATGAAGATTTTGACTACCATTAACTCGCCTCCAAACTCTGAGAGTGAAGATGACATTGAGGTCGTGAGGTGCAAAAGAGAGAGTGGTTTACTGATGTTAAGGCAAGTGTTTGATAGCTTAGATGAGTTCAAAGAGGCGTTGGTGGATTATATACTGAAGACAATGTAAAATATAGAACTCTATAGATATGGGAAAGATCACTCGGGTGCTAAGAACAGTGATACAAGCTGCAGTTGGTGTATCTTTTGCTCATATGAGAAACCGGTTAAGAAGTGGATGGTTAAGCGATATGATGACCAACACATCTGTAATATTACTGGGTACAACAATATTATTAAGGCTCCAGTCATTGCAAAGATTTTATTGGAGGATACAAGATCTGATCCTGAGATTAAACCGAAGGCATTGCAAGAGCAGCTGAGATTGAGGTATGGTTTGATGACAACAAATCACAAATGCAGGAAAGTTAAGGCTAAGGCGTTGAAGATAATAGAAAAGCGCCATGAAGAACAATTCTCTCGATTGAGAGACTACCAAACAAAACTCTTACGGTAATGTGATTGTTGTGATGTTTATTTTGGTGTCTTAATCACTGTTGTTTACAATGCTATTTTGGGAATTAATGTGTTGTTCTTTCTTTGTAGTTCAAATGAAAGATCTACGGTTGTTTTAGACACGTTTACTGTAGAAGGTTCAGAAAATTTTAGGCGTTTCTATGTGTGTTTTGCGGCTGTAAGCGAGATGTGGATTAGTTGGTGTCGTCCTATCTTCGGTTTAGATACATGTTTCTTGAAGTGCACTCTCAAGGGACAACTACTAGCAGCTGTAGGGAGAGACGCTAACAATGGGATGTATCCCATTGCTTGGGCTGTGGTAGATGTGGAGAACGAAAAAAACTGGCGATGGTTTATTTGCATACTCAAATCTGATTTGAAGTTAAGAGATGGAGGTGGATTGACTATGATCTCTGACAGACAGAAGGTAACAATCAGAATATGTGAAGATCTTATTTTAACATAGAAGTTAATAATCAGAATCGAAAGTAGTTATTGACTAGTGACTTATGTAGGGATTGTTAAATGTTGTGGACGCTGAGCTGCCTCATGTTGAGCACAGAATGTGTGCACGCCACATTTATGCCAATTTGAAGAAGTCTTTTCCTCAGCGATTCGAAATAAAGAGGCTTTTTTGGAGGTTAGCAGAGAGTTACACGCAGCCTGAGTATGTTATACACGCCTCAAGGTGATTCTCTAAGGTTGATGGGAATGAATCTTAATCAAAGGGAATCGTGTGTACTTCTTTTGATAAGGAGATGATGTGTGGCAGAAGTGGTAGAATGAAGAGCGATCCACAAGAAGAATGGTAGGCTTCTTGAATACACTCAAACAAACTCTCGATCAAGGGGAATCCTCTCAAGATCTCAATGTGTGGTTTGAAACTCTAGACAAGCGGTTAAGCTCTCTAATGGCTAGGTTTTATTGTAGATAAAGTTTGATCTTTATTGATAATCAAAGTTGAATAGGTTACACGGCTGCAAGGGGACCTTATAAAGGGTCCTATCATCTAGCCCTAAGACCGACTCAAACTCAAAAGAAATCAAACATATTATGGGTCGCAACCCATTAACAAACAAGAAACAAAATAAACAAACTAAAGTTCAATGGGTGGCCTTGCTTCACAAGTTGAAGCCTCGGTCCATTTTATTAATAAATAGGCCTAGAGACTCTAAGACTCTCTAAATTAAATACAAAACATACCTTGTTTGATCGAATGAAAGGCCAAGCCTTGTTGGTTGCTTCCAGCTCAAGTATTGACGGTTCTTGGCCCTCTTGATCAACTTCTTGAATGTCTTGGTTCTAATCTTGACGTGTGGCTTGGTCTTGGCTTGAGTTCTTGACCTTCTCCGCACTTCTTGAAAAGACTTCAACATGGCTCTTGTCGATCTTTGTGCGGTCCGGTGAAGGAGCATCATCTTCCTTGCTGAAGATGTCAGCTACAACTTCTCCTAGTTGTTCCCTAAGCTTGTGTTCTCACGCTCTGGTCATTGGCCTGCTTGGTTCAACCGGCTTGATATCCTCATCATTTCCTCCCTCTTGAAGATGCTCCATCATGGGTGCATCATCATTATCTACATGGAAAGGAGAGAGATCAGCAACATTAAAACTTGAAGAAATATTGAACTCACCTGTCCGCTCCAAGCAGTATGCATTGTTGTTGATCCGTTCTAGCACTTAGAATGGTCCATCACCGCGTGGCGAGATCTTGGATTTACATTTGTTCGAGAATCGTTCCAGACGTATGTGTACCCAAACCCAATCTCCCGGTTTGAATGTCACAACCTTATGCCTTTTGTCCTCTCTTTGCTTGATTGCTTCAGCCTTCTTCTCCAAATTCTCCTTGACCTTGAGATGTAGCTTGCAGATCAGCTCGGCTTTGGCACTTGCGTCCTTGTCAAGGTAGTGGCATGGAGGAAGTGGTGTAAAGTCCATGGGTGTCAAAGGATTGAAACCATACACTACTTCAAATGGTGAAAACCTAGAAGAAGAATGTTTAGCTTGGTTATAAGCAAACTCAACCATAGCTAAACATGAAAGCCAATTGTTCAAGTTCTTACCGACCGTAGCTCTAAGTAAAGTACCTAGTATGGTTTACCACTTTAGTTTGGCTATCGGTGTGAGGGTGACAAGTGGTTGAGAAGAGCAGTTTGGTACCTAGTTTGCGCCACAAAGTCCTCAAAAAGTGACTCATGAATTTAGCTTCTCAATCGGAGACAATAGTCCTTGGAACTCCATGTAGACGCACCACTTCTTTGAAGAAAAGGTCAGCTATTTGTGATGCATCATTTGTCTTGTCACACGGTATGAAGTAAGCCATCTTTGAGAAATGATCCACTACAACAAAGATTGAATCCTTGTGCTTGATCTTCGGAAAATCTAACACAAAGTCCATAGAAATATCCTCCCAAGGAGCATTAGGAATAGGTAAAGAAAGATAAAGACCATGAGGATGCGAATTAGCTTTGGCCTTGAAACATGTTGCACATTTAATGCACAGTCGTTCCACATCTCTCCTTAGGCGCAGCCAAAAGAAATGCTCAGTCACCATGGCTAGAGTCTTGTCAACACCAAAGTGTCCCATAAGTCCTCCGCCATGTGCTTCTCTAAGTATCAAGTCCCTCATTGATCTTTGCGGTATGCACAACCTCTTTTCCCGACACAAGTAACCTTTATAGATGTAATATGACCCAAAAGCTCCTTTGTTGCAAGCTTGATAAATGTCTCCAAAGTCTGGATCCTCATTGTAATTGTTCTTGATGAACTCAAATCCTAAAACCTTGGCGTCCATGATGGTAATGAGCTTGTGCCTTCTAGAAAGAGCATCCATACTACATTGTCCTTTCCCTTCTTATACTTTATCACATAGGGAAATGTCTCCACGAATTCTAACCACCTTGCATGTCTCTTCTTCAGATTGTTCTGAACCCTCAAATGCTTCAAAGTCTCATGATCTGTATGAACCAAAAACTCTTTGGCTAACTCCTTGTCGTATGTTGTGTAGTTGAGAGTGGCTCTACTTAGCTTCTCACTGTAAGCTATAGGTCTTTTGTCTTGAGTCAACACAGCTCCAATTCCCAACCCGGAAGCATCACACTCCACTTCAAAAGTCTTCTCAAATTTTGGCAAATCTAAAACCAAAGCCTTGGTGAGGCATGACTTCAGCTTGGACAAGGCTCTTTCTTGTGCTTCTCCCCATTTAATGGAATATCCTTCTTGATCACGGCTGTAAGAGGAGCAGCTATGGTGCTA
>OVBA01003771.1:0-26364 GCA_900406435.1 Lepidium aucheri
TTCAAAGTCCCACAATTCTTACGAGTGTTGAGTCTTAGCATCAACAAGCACTCATATTTCCATCACAACAAAAATCAGAACAAGTTCATCGCAAAATCTCACACCCAAAATGACAGTGATTTTAGTTCGCGATAAATAACAACTTTAGGGCTAATCTACAACACACGGACTATGAATGAGACACAATCAGTATCACGAAAAATTTTCATCCTCACCTTTTTACGAGCCTTGATTCCCAGGTTTTGCCCTCGATTTGAGAGAATTGGCATTCATCGCCACCGGAGGAGAAAAAAAAATGTTTTCACAGAAAATGTCGAGATGACTTTTTTTTCACAGAAAACCTTTTCTCAAATAATGGCTTGACATGTAATCGTCTCTTAGAAGTTTTATAATCTCCTAAGAGATGGTTCTTAACATTTAGCCCATTTTTGAATTCATTAAACGCAATTAAAGACTAAGAACCCCCACTTAAGAGCTTCTATTGGAGCTGCTTAATTATCAAAAGTAGATTATTATGGGCCTATTGCTGCTTAGTCAACTAAAAGTATGGTATTTTGTCTAAGCTTTCTAAAGTTCGGGAATAAAATGACTCATCTCACAAAGTAAAGGAATGTAATAATCTTTTTTTCCTATTAAATTACTTACAATTAATTTATGTTGGAAAATTTAAAATATATAAGAAGAATGTAGCTATTAATACAAATTTAGAATGAGGATGATGAAGATACTTAAAACGGTGATGGAGTGTTGAAAAAATTTACTCATAAGGGATAATTATTGCAAGTGAACTGATGAGGTTTTTCAAATATAAGGAAATGAAGAACTAATTGTACATATTTATAAAAAGAAGTAATTATATATTTTTTGTGTCTTTTCCAAATCCAAAAAATGTGACTAGTGAAAATGACTTTCAGAGATCTTGTAATGAATCGTTAAAATTGAATTAATCCAACTTGTGACAAAAAAAGAAAAAAAAACGAAATAAAAGGTAAAATATTTGTTAAAGACTTTATATGTAATGCCATGTCGAATTGGTTTGGTAATTGCTGAAGAATAAAGTCATGTTTTATTGGACTAAGTGTTTTTCTTTTAATTGGTTTTAGCTAAATAAGTCTCTCTTATTTGTAAGAGTATATTAGTTCAAAGTAGTTTCAGTTGAGTAATTGTTTAAGTTTTTGTTGCTTTTAGTTGTAAGTTGCAGGTCTATTTAACGACCAAATTCTATTAATGAAAGTATGCATTTTCAGTTTACAAAGTATCTCAAAGTTTACAAAGTGGTATCAGAGCCTCGTTGCTACTCTGAGAAGAAAAAATAAGTGAAAAGGATTTGATGATAATACCCAAATTCGATGGTGACTATGAGCATTGGACTATGTTCATGGAGAACTTACTGCACTCGAAAGAATGGTGGGATCTGATCGAGGTGGGAATCCCAATTCAAGAGAGAGGAATTGTTCTATCAAGAGTAGAGGGCTGAGCTACTAGAGAAAGTAGGAGAGAAATAGTCACATATCACAAGGTAAAGAAGTATCTGTTTGCATCCATTGACAAGACAATTCTGAAGACAATTCACAAGAAGAATACGTCGAAGGAGTTGTGGGAGTCAATGAAAGAGAAGTTTCAAGGCAGTGATAGAGTGCAGAGTGCATAGTTGCTGAGAGAGAAGGAATTTTAAAATTCCGGAGATGAGATTAGGAGAGACGATCTCGGAGTACTTTTCGCATGTAATGGAGGTTGCCAACGACACGCAAAACCTGGGAGAAGACATGCCGAACTCCAAAATTGTTGAGAAGATTATCATAACTTTAGCTGAAAAATTCACATACATTGTGTGTGCAATTGAGGAATTGAAAGACACCACAAATATGACAGTTGATGGTCTTCCAAGTTCACTTATGGTGCATGAGCAAAACATGATCATACATGATGGAGATGAGAGAGCCCTTAAAGTAGAAGGGCAGTTGAGATCATCAAGTTATGGGAGAGGTAGAGGAGGATCCCCAAGTGGTAGTTCACCAATGAAAGGAACATGAAGCTGTGGTTCACAAGGCATAGGACATGGGAGATCTAACAAAAAGAATGTGGAATTTTTTAAGGGTCAAAAGATGGGACACTACAGATCGGAGTGTGCATAACGGGAGAAAGAAGCAAACTATGTCAAAATGGAGGAGGATATGCTTCTTATGGCAAACGCTAAAAGTGAGGAGTCTAAGGAGAAACAAATCTGGTTTCTAGACTCTGGTTGCAGTAATCACATGTGCGGATCTATGGAGGGGCTCATTGACCTTCATACGAAATTCAATAGGAATGTAAAGTTGGAAGACGATAGAAGAATGTTCACTTGATGGTAAAGGAAAGCTAAGGCCGGAAATCTGTGAAAGAATTCAGGTAATCACATATGTTTATTTTGTATCAGGGCTAAAGAATAACCTCTTTAGCGTGGGCCAACTGCAACAAAAAGGGTTACAGATAATCATTGAAGATGGTATGTGTGAAGTTTGGCATAAACTAGAGAGAAGAATGATCATGCACTCCAAAATGGCGACAAATAGAATGTTCATCATTCTGGCTGTTATCACAAAATCTAAAGAAGAAGAAGAAAGTCGTTGTTTGTAAGTGGAAGAGAAGAAGTATAACTTGAAGCACAGAAGGTTTGGACACCTTAACAATAGTGGATTGGTCATTGGCTGATAAAAACATTGTGTTGGACTGCCAAAGTTTAAAAAAGAAGTGGAAGAAATCTGTGATTTTTGTATGAGAGGAAAACAGATTCGAGAAAGCATTCCTAGACAAAGCGTACAGAAATCGTTCATGGACTGCAACTGGTTCACATAGGGATATGTGGGCCTATCAATCCAACTTCTGAAAGCGGAAAAAGGTACATCATCAATTTCATAGATGACTACAGTGGAATGTGCTAGACTTATTTCTTGACAAGGGTTTTCAAAGAATAAAAGGCTGAAGTTGAAAGAGAATCAAGTCAGAAGTTATTGTGCTTACGGTAAGATAGGGGATGAGAATATAACTCAAGGAAGTTTGAAGATTACTATAGAAAAAATGGAATCAGACGCCAACTTACAGCTGCATACACTCTTTAGCAAAATGAAACTGCAGAGAGGAAGAATAGAACGGTCATGAATATAACGAGATGTATGTTGATGAGATGGGTGTACCAAGGCGTTTCTGGCCTGAAGCAGTACAGTACGCAGTCTACATTCTAAACAGGACTCCATCCAAAGCATTGAATGATGTTACTCCAAAAAGCATTGAATGATGTTACTCCAAAAGAGAAGTGGAGTAATCAAAGGCCATCAGTAGGACATCTCAAGGTGTTTGGAAGTGTCTCGTATGCTCTTGTGCCATATGAGATAAAAATCAAGTTGGATGAGAAAAGTATCAGATGTGTGCTGTTCGGTGTGAGTCATGAATCTAAAGTGTATTGTCTTTACAATCCTGAAACAAAGAAAATCATCATAAAGAGAGATGTGCTTGTTGATGAGAACAAACGATGGGAGTGTGAAGGTAAACATAAGGAGAAAGAACTGGTTTAGGAAGATTCAGAAAACAAAACCAGAAAGGAGGGAAACCTGGATACACAAGAAATTAATGAAGATGAGGAAGAAGCTCCACCGCATAATGAAGTGATGGTTCAGCCAGAAATTGAGGCGGTTACTAAGACTCAAACGCTAGCCACAAAGAGCTCAAAGAGAACGATAAGGAGGGTAGTGTGGTTTAAAGATTTTGACACAAGAGATGCAAGGTTTCTCGCCGAAGAAGAAGAAGGAGAGACTTTTGCAATGTTCATAGCACTTGAAGATCCAGAGTGCTTTGAAGATGGTTATAAACACGAGGTATGGAGAAAGCAATGGAGAAGGAGATTGCTTCCATAGAGGAGAATCACACATGGTAGTTGATAGACTTATCTGAAGGAGATAAAGTGATTGGGTGAAGTGGATTTTCAAAACAAAGCTCAATGAAAATGGTGAAGTAGACAAGTTCAAGGCTAGATTGGTGGCTAAGGGATATCATGGACTTTCAAAAAGTCTTTGCTCCAGTGGCCAGATGGAAAACTATAAGAGTAACATTAGCTACAACCGCAGATTGAAGATGGAACTCTTTTAACTTGATGTGAAAAATGTGTTTTTGCAGGGTGAACTCATTGAGGATGTATGTGTGGAATAACCAAAGGCATTTGTGATTGGAGGTATGGAGGAAAAGTTGTACAAGCGAAAGAAAGTATTGTGTGGACTGAAATAAGCCTCCTAGAGCTTGGTATAACCGAGTTGAAAAGTTCTTTTTGCAAGAAGGATGTGAGAAGTGCTACTACATGTCACTATGCTCGAAAAGAGAGAATTGTTTGATAGTAAGTCTCTATGTTGATGATTTGATTTTCATAGCAGATTCAACAAAGATGCTAGACGAATTCAAGTGAGCAATGATGAGAGAGTTCTCAATGACAGATCTTGGGAAAATGAAATATATCTTAGGAGTGAAAGTGATTCAAGATGACAAAGGGATCTTCATAAATCAAAAAAGTATGCAGAGGAAATAATGAAGAGGTTTGACATGGAGGAGTGTAACGCTGTCAAGAATCCAACGATCCAGGGATTAAAATGTCAAAGGAAGAAGACAGTGAAGAAGTCAATTCAACAACATTGAACTAGCTGATTAGAAGTTTAAGGTACCTAACACTATCAAGACCAGATTTAATGTATTCAGTTAATTTGGTCAGTTGGTTTATGGAAAATCCGAGAGAACAACACATGTTAGCAGCCAAAAGGATTCTCAGATATTTTCAAGGTACACGAGAGTATGGGATTCAACAAAAAGCTGGAGGAGAACAAAGGTGGATGTAGACAGTGATTATGCGGGTGATGCAGATGACTGTAAGACCACTTCAGGGTATGTTTTCATGTTACAAGGAGGTGCAGTTTCTTGGGTTTCAAAGTAACAACCGATTGTGACTCTATCCACAACTGAGGTAGAGTTTGTATCTGCACTTATGGAGCATGTTAAGCTGTGTAGCTTAGGAACATAACGGTTTTCAACAAGGAGAATGTACTGCTCTGTTTTGTGACAATAGCTCTACTATCAAATTGTCCAAAAGTCTTGTGATCCATGGGAGAAGCAAGTACATTCATGTCAGATTTCACTACTTAAGATAGTTAGTGAATGAAGGAGTCATTCAACTTAACTACTGTTCACCATGACAAAGCTTGTGAACTGGAGATCTTCTAGAAGCTAAGAAATACAATGAGAATCGGTATCAAAGAAGAGTAAAGTGGAACAGATCCATTCCAGTTTAGGGGAGGAACTAAAGAATAAAGTCCAATTTTTTAGACTAATAATTGAAGAACAAGTCTTCCTTATTTGTAGGAGTAGATTAATTCAAAGTTATTTCATTTGAGTAGTGGCTTAAGTTTCGTTCCTTTTAGTTGCACGTTACAACTCTATTTAAGGACCAATTTTCATTACTGAAAGTATGCATTTTCAGTTAACAAAATATCCCACAGTTAACACTTGCGTCCCTTAGTAAATTAGTAAATATGTAATGTGAATTGGCTTGGTAATACAAAATTAGTAAATATGAAATGCCATGTTGAACTAACGGCTCAACTTTATACACGACTGAAGTGACATATATAATAAGTAAGAACAACTCATTTCAGTTTTATTACCGAATGAATTAGTTATAAAGAACAAAACAGACAACAAAATTATATTAGAAAAAATCAGTTCCAAAAAAAATTTATATTAGAAGATGAGAAATAAATGAGGCTTTAGATGACCGGCTGACAACCCAAATAAAAGAATATTTTTCTGCGATCCCATCTAATGAGGAAATCAGAAGAGCTTTCTTTGCTATAAACCCGGGCAAAGCCCCTGTCCTGGACGACTTCTCTGCTGACTTCTTTCAAATCCACTGGTCTTTCGTGAAATTTGAAATTATTGAAGAGATCAAGAGTTTTTTATATCCGGTAGAATACCAAGAAAAATAAATCATCAGTATAAGACGTATTCCCAAAACTCAAGATCCAGAATTCGTTTCCGATTACAGGCCTATAGTTTTATGCAACACATTTAACAAAATCATAGTTAAGATTCTAGGTCACAAAATCAAGTCTTCTCTATCAAGAACAATTTCAGAAACCAAACAACCTTCACAACCAGAAGATCAATCACATACATTGATTTAATAAGATACGAGGTACTTCATCACCTAAAGATATCTAATGCCAAGAAAACTACTCCAGGTTGGTGAAGACAGATATGACCAAGACCTTTGATAGGCTAGAATGGTGCTTTATCAAAGAGGTCCTCAAAAAACTTGGCTTTCCTGAGATCTTCTTAAACTGGATCCGGCTCTCCAAAAAGTATCAAAATCGCTAAGCATTTTCTCCGAATAAATCATTTGCTGTTTGCAGATGATACGGTCTTTTTCTGCAAGCCCTCGGAAAAAAATGCAGAGAACTAAAGAGGATCCTAAGCCTATATGCAAAGATCTCAGAACAGAAGGTTAACACAAAAATTCTCTTTGTCTTTTTCTTCAAAAATGCACCCAGATGCAAAACAACTACCTAAACGGATACCAGTGAATGAAAAGGAAGGTAGTATTGTAAAATAATTTGGCCTCTCAGAGCATTTTGGTCGTAAAAAGCGTGATATCTTCACTAGAATCTTTGATATGCTTTAATGCAAATCTCACAACTGGTCTTCTCGCTTCCACTCTACAGCCGGCAAACGAGTAAGCTCTAAAGCATCCTAACGGCAATGCCATCTTACGCAGTGTCCTTCTTGTTACTCTCTTCCCCATGCAACAAAATGTAGTCAATACTCACTAGTTTTTTGGTGGGATAACAACCTAGAAAAAGAAAGATGAGATGGATCGCTTGGAAAACTCTTACCTAATCAAAGGAGAACAGAGGCTTGGGAATCTTAGCATTCTCTCAGAACCAGACTGCTTATTAGCAAAAATGCTGAAATACAAGTATTTCAGCGACTCCTCTTTTCTATCTCCATCACGCCAAGCCACTTTTTACGGATGGAGGGGAATCTTGAAAGGCAGGGAACTCCTCAAATAGCATATGAGCTGGGCTGTGGGATCGGGTGAGGACATCAACATTTGGATAGACCTGTAGTTGAACCCGTCCTCACCACTCCTACCGTATGGACCTTCTCCTTCTAACTCAAAGCATCTGAAAGTGAAGGACCTTTTTATCCCAGACTCCACAATTTTGGACAGAGCAAAGATACATCAAATCCTACCAGCTCGCATGGATCAGATTTCAGCAATTTACACAAGCTAACTTAATGCAAAAGACAAGCTCTACTCTGTTCACATGCACAATGGTCTTTACACCACAAGATTCGGCTATCATGTAACCAACACCCAACAATAAGGTGACTCTCCACTCCCCCTATAATCTCATATTAACTAGACGAAGGATGTCTGGAACCTGAATACTCCACCAAAGAAGCAACTCTTTACCTGGAAGGCACTGCACCAAGCCTTTCCCACTGCTTCGCGAATAGCTCATCGTGGAATCCAAATTGACTCACATTACAGTCTCTGTAACGAGACTGAATCCCCTCATCACACTATTTTCACTTGAACCTTTGCACAAGAGATCTTTGCATAACTCCCAGCGACCTCAATGATCGACTCCTCTTGCTGCCCTGATAATTATTCAGGACTGCAAAGAACTAAGAAGATCACTCTCTTACCTCTGATGAGTATCTCCTCCGTTCCCAATGCACTGTGGGTCTTTTGGAACATTTGGTTTATAAGGAACCTATGAATCTTCAACAATGAATCATTTTCAAGCAAGGAAACTATTCTCAAAATCGTCACAGATGTTAAGTAGTGGCAACTCCCATAGGAAAATCGTTTACTAAAGTCTCACTTGAAGCATCTTGTGTCTCAGATAAGATCTTGTCTTCCCTTACCACTCGATGTCAAATTAATGGGCTTGGAAAAAAGAATTGAAGAAAGCAGGATTCAGTTGGTGCTTCCTTAATTGACAAGACTTTCATATGACTGAATTCTCTCAAGCTCTAGATCATGTGAGCTTTGCTGTAATGGTAGAAGCCTTGGTCTTCAGAGCAACGCTTGAGTCTTCCTCTCAACTGAGGATCTCCTCGCTCCAAATTGAATCTGATTACAAAGCTTTGATTCATATCTTGACTTCAAGTAGCTCCTCACCATTTTTCCATAGAGTTATTGCAGATATCTACATTATCTCCTTCAAATTTACTGCCTTTCGTTGTTGTTTCATTTCTCGTTCAAACAATACTCTTGCTGATTCTTTAGCTAAGAGAGCCTTTGTAAACTTTGGCTCATTCTAAAGCCCATTTCTAATCTATCTCATACTTTCGTCAAAAAAGAAATTTATAAAAGTTTTATGTTATACATAATAGTAAAGAGAAAAACAAACAAAAGATTATGTTATACGTAATTATATTAGAGGATGAGGAATTAGAAAGTACAACATTCTCTTATCATAAATATATGTTTTGAGGGATTACAAACATTCATAAGAACACATGCAAGTAGGAGGACGTTTCTTCTCAGGATGAGGATGAATGCAAAAACCCTTGTCATCTCTCTTGAGTGCACAATCAGAAGTACATTTGTCTTTTACACACACTTTTTCTATTATTAACTCTGTACATCTGCCCACCTGCCCACGAGTGAGTTTGTCCCTCTACCATTCCTTTTTTGGTGCAACTCATTAAATTACTTAAACTAAGAGGAGTTTGGTGAATACAAATTAAATGTGGCTTTAGTTAATCTGTCTGCTAATACAATTTTAGATTTAGAGATATGAGCGATAGAGAAAGAATTGAAGCTTGCTGCTTAGTATTGGATATCTGCAAGGATTCCATGGATTTCAGTTACATGGAGGTCTTTGTTGAGCGTAACTATCATCAAGCTGTTCGATTCAATGATCAGGTGAGTTTTGCTTCTTTGTACTGCTTCCATTATTGCAGATCGGATAGCTAAGCATTCCGCTTGCAGAGGAGACGAGACACTAGACATCACTGTTTCGAAAGGTTTTGAGTCACTAGGATTAGCCGGATTGAAGAACATCCATCAAAAGTCCACTGCTTTTGGATCTGCTCGCCAAGATGCATCCACTTGAGAGAGATTATATCGAGTCAGGATCGATGGTGTTCATGTTGCTAATAACAGAGGAGGATTGGCGGGTTGAGTCATTATTTGGGCCAGCTGCCATTCATGAGCATTAACAAATGCTTTACAGAGGGTCTCTTTTGGTGTGTAGATTTGTTGATTGAAGCTTCTTTGATTTCGGGTTAGTGGCATGCTTTCCTGACTTCTCTTGCGAAGTTGTATTTAAATAGGAAATGGAGAGTAGTTTTCTTTTTCTCACATTGACTACACTTAGCATCCTCTGTGATTTTTTTGTCTAAGGTGGTGAGATCCGAGGGATAAGGAGTCTGTAAGTAATTTCCATAACAGGTTTTTATCTTGCGGGCTGTTTGGACTCTCCATATTAGTTTATTCCAATCGATATTATCAGTCACAAGCTCTTGACTTTGTATCTTTTTGAGTCTTATTGCATAGTAGCCCGATTCGGTAAAGTAGTATCCTAATGAGTTGTGAATCTAGTAAATTATATCTTGAGCTCAGTCATGCTAGGTTGATAGGTAGTACCTCCATCAGGTAATATGGGATAAGCTTTTCAATCTTTTTAACATTTCAGTCAGTAGTATTTGGATGGAAAATATTTTTGATTACCAGAATTTGGTCTTGTTGATTAATGGTCCAAATGGTTGTAACGGGGTGCTGTTTGGCAGCCAAGTGATAAAAGACTTTTTTGCGGTTTCTCCTATCAAATCATTGAGTGAGGTAAGTGGAGGGTGAGTTGTCGAACCAATACCCGTAATGGTCTACTAACAACCTATCTATGAACACATCATAGTCCAAGCAAATCTAAAGCAATCTGTCACAATGCTAAAGAGTAAATAAGCTAAAACAAGAAAATGGGCACAAATGACAAAATAGGCTAAAGGACAAAACAAAATCAGAACATGAACAGTAAACAGAGAAATTGTTATAAAACAGAGCACAATTTGAAATAGGTTTTTAAACAAATAAGAAATAGAGATCTAAAAGATTGGGTGGTTGATCGGCGATGAACTCGGCGATCCCCCTCGTTGGGTTACTTTTGAGCGATCTCTAGAGTAGGAAATGAGTTAGATCAACCCGTTCTCACGGAGGAGATCTTAATCCAAACCAGCTGATCCATTCAGCCCTCGCTGCGGTTTCACTGATCTGGACGTGTAAAGCTCAGCCTAAGATCGTCTAATAGCCAATCCGCATATTAGATCTCTCTTCAACGGATCAAACCATCTCTAGTAAGGATCAAGGCATTCACTCGCGTTAGACCTAGCTTCCCGTCATGACCCAAATCAAATCTTAGCTGATCAGAAAGAGATAGGCCTTAAGCACAGCCTTACTAGAAGAGATCGGCGCTAACAATCAGTCAGCTAAGCAAGGTAATCACCGATTCTACCTCTGATCTCCCCATCCTCGAGATCCAAGCAGATCTACTCGCTCCTCATTTTGAGAGGATGGAGATTGGAGTAGATACCAAAGGCATATTCAAAATAGAAAAACTAAGATGCAGATAAAGAAGTAAAATAAACAAGCATAAACTAATTTATTCAATAATTAACCATCAATTCATAAACAAACCTTAGATTTAAAACTCAAATGAAAAATGGCATAAAGATAGAGTTTTTCGGCTAGACAAGCAGATGATGACATAAGAGTCATTAGAGGGATATTTATAGGGTCACTCTCATAACTCTAATGGTCGAATCGACTTAAGTCGGTCAACTAGGCAGTCTGTGAAGCTTCCCTCAGAGTGCTTGCACGAGCTTGAACTACGAGGAACACTTCATGTTTCCGTTCTCATGGTTTCTGTCTAAGTTATTGCTCCGCGTATGATCCTTGATGTAGAGAAAGGTAAGATCTTTATTCTGCGCCAGTCTTCCCTCGAGATAGATTGGTTGAGGCGAGTCCTTGAGGTGGCCTTCATTGGGATTCTTCTGATCTTCCTCGCCTACGTACTTTGAGGTGGAGGTCCGAGGGGTACACGATCTTTCTTGATTGCTGCTCCCTTAAGTATTCCAACAGCTGCTCCAATGCTCCGTAGCTCCATTTTAGCTCCTTTTCTGCTCCTTTTACCTGAATGGACTTCAAACTTCAAATGCAAATGCAAAATATGCAAAACAAGCCTAAACGATTCTAAGTGCACGGAAAATCTATCTAGTTGAATGCAAAACGACCTAAAACAAGACTCTAAAAAATCAAAAATCACACACATCACCAAGGAGCACCCCAAATTTTCACTGTTGACCCATTTCCTATTTCCCACTTAATGTTGTATTTGAGGAGGTTTCTGCCTTGAAATATACCTCTCCAACCATGGGAGGCATTGGGGCCAAGATCAACTTCAAGGAATGGTTGATCGTGACAGTACTTGCTGAGTAGAATTCGAGCCAAGAGAGAGTTTGGATGTTCAAGAAATCTCTAGCCTATCTTTGCTAATAGGGCCACATTGAAATCTTTTACATCTATGAAACGTAACCGACCATATTTCTTTGGGTATGTTAGCTTTTCCTATGCTATCCAATAGGTTTTCGTGGTACCAGATTTGCTGTCCTACCAGTAAGGAGTTATGGATGACTGAATCTTTCTGGTTAGGGATTTGGGGAGAATGAAACAAGACATAACATAATTTGGCATGGACGATAAGAGGCTATTAAGAGTAATCATCTTTCCCGCTTCTGAGAGAAACTTGTTAGACTCACTCAGTGATTTCTGTCTAATCTTGTCAACAATGGAGTGAAGAGATCTCTTTTTTGTGGCCAAAGTGTTATGGCAATTCAAGGTATTTCCCTACACCTCCTTCACTTGTAATGCCAAGTTCATTTTTCACACCTTCTTTGATCGCTTGTGTTGTTTTCTTGGAAAATGATATTGATGATTTCTGTTGATCTATCTTCTGGCCATATATGGATTCACAGGTTAGAAGTATAGATTTCAGTTTTTTGCAACATTTGGTTAATGAACTGCAAAAGAACATCATGTTGTCGGTGAAGAGCAGGTAATTAAATCTCGGGCTATTTCTTGACAGTTTAATTCCATGTAGTATTCCCTCACATTAGGCATTCATGCATAACCTTGAAAGTGTTTCACTCCATAGGATAAAAATATACAGAGAGAGGGGGTCACCTTGCCGTAGACCCCTTATAGGTAGAACTTTCCCTTGAACTGTCTCATTGATTATGAAGTAGGAAATTGTTTCAATACATTATATTGCCCAGCCAGTGAACTTGTCATGAATATGAGTGTTTCAATGAATCTCCATTCCAATCTATTGTAGGTCTTGCTCATATTGGTCTTAACCGCCATAATACCATTTGTCTTAGCCTCAGATCGCTTGAGATAATGTAGAAACTCATGGGTAATCAGGACATTATCGGGTATAGCACGGATATGCACAAAAGAGGATTGATTCTCCGATATTTCTTGTGGTAAGAAAGGCGTCATTCCGTGAGATAGATTCATGGCAATAATTTTGTAGTAAACACTACAGAGTGTGATAGGTCTGTACTCAGCCACTCTTTTTGGATTTTGGACTTAAGGAATTAGCCTCACATTTGTATCATTGATCTTGCTTGGCATAGGAACAAGTGTAAAGAAATTGACTATCTCTTTTGTGATGTGGGGTTCAATGACTTTCCAATGCTTTTGTAAGAAAAATGCAGAGAAGCAGTCAGGTCCACGGGCTTTTTTTGGGTCTATGTCTTTGACAGCTGCTTGGATTTCTTCACTTGTTGGTGTCTTTATCAAATGGCAGTTGTCTTCATCTGTGGTTTTCTTTAGCAGAGATCTACGGGTTATAATCATATTTCTATTTTGGATTGTAGCATGGAATGACCCAGTATTGCGGTCCCCAAGTTGTAACCATGAGAACCTACTCCTTTGTCTCCAATATGATTCTTCTGATTTTTATTCTAATGTGAGTTCCTCATTCAGTTTTTGAATCATATTGTCTTCAGGTGTTAAGGAGCTCATGGCTTTCTCCAATCTCAGTTTTAGTTTTCCAATTTTTTCCTGGCTACTTTCCTTGTTCTTCTTACTCAGTTTGACTATTGAGTGCCGAGACCAAGAGATTATGTGGTCATCTGATACCTTTTTGTGTAGGTCCAATTTTCTTCTTGAGCTTCGTTACTTCTAAGTTTTCTTTAAGGCGCCTATCTGAAGATCTTTTCCCTTCTTTTGTTGGTGATCATGAAAAGGAAGACTAAGGGTCTGTGATATGAGCCCTCAAATCGAAGGTAATGGCATCTTCCTGTAGGGAATTGTTTTGCCCAAAAGCTGTTCGCCAGAGCTCTATCTAGGCGGCACTTGACAACATGGTTACGTCTGATGCCTCTCCAAGAGAAGGGATCACCATTGTGTCTTAAATCCTCTAGGTCACATGAAGATATGAAAGATCGGAAGTCAACAAAGGTTGATTCAGCTCTTTGTGTACTGCCCAGTTTTTCTTCATTGCCTTTTATTTCATTGAAATCACCGGATATGAACCAAGTACATCTCTCATTTTAGTAAGGTTGGTTAGTGTTTGCCATAGCTTTTTCCTCTTTGATTGATTAGGTTCTCTGTATGCAAAAGTAGAATATAATTTTTTACCATCTGCCTTTATCTTGGTATCAATGTAGTTTTTGTAGTGGCTGAGTATCGTGATGATGATTTTGTTTTACCATCATAGAGAAAGGCCTCCGCTACTGGCAGGATGAGGAGATACCAAGAATTGGTGGGGAAATATAGACTTCTCTAGATATTTGGATATTGTTGCATCGATGTTCTTTGTTTTCGATAGGAACAATATATAAGGGGAAATCTTCTTGTTGATCTCCATTAGCTGCTGGATTGTCACTATATTCCCAAGTCCCTGACAATTCTAGCATAGTATGGCTTAGGAATGGGGAAGGTGTGGATTCTGAAAATCCACAGAATTATTTGCATCATTGTATTTCTACTCCGATGGGTTTCCTGCATTTGAAGTCTTTGCTACTTAGGTAGATGAGTTCAGGTTGTCGTCTTCAGATTGATTTGAGGGGTCTTTCTGTTAGGTGAGGCTTGGTGCTCAAGTTGTACTCTCGTCCTAGGTGTGAAGGAGCTAGCAATTAGTCGCTTCTTTATTGAGATACTACATGCTTGTCTTCCTGGACTAAAGGGGATCTTCTTCTTTGTACCAAGTGGATGACAAGGTGTTTTTTGGCTGGTACTCGCTTTGTCTCCTGTAAAGGACTAATTTGTTGTGGAAAGGGTCCCAATCTTAGGGCAGATGGGATTTGAGTAGGTCCAGAATCAGAGGTCTGACCTTGGACTTAAGCCTCCATTAGCTTGTTTGCTAGCATGTGTGTTATGAACATTCTCTCAGCTTCTTCCTGGAATTGTTCATTAGTTTCAGGTTGTTGCATCCTGATTTTACAAGTTGCGCTTTCCACTAGGTCAACACAGGTAGTATATATGAGCATCACTTCCTTCAATTCCCCAGCGCAACTTCAACAACCTCATTTGGAAGGTCCGTAGATGGGATGATTGGAGATCACTCACGCTCCAAAGGTGGTCTTGGGCTTCTGATTTGAGGAGCTTCCTCTCCAAGTTGTGCTAGTCTGTTCTGAGAGTTGTCAGGGTTACAAAATCCTAAGTTTCATTAACTTGTGCCAGGTTAAACCTTTTTTCCCGAGGTCTAGCAGGTGAGATAATATCTTCTCGAGAGAGATTGCTTGATCTAGGTACAGTGATTGGCTACTTATGGCGATACGCCTTCTGAGGATAGTAAGGTTTGTGAGTATCTTGACTCCTTTTCCATCTTTAAGTAGGTTGGTGATAATCCTTATTGTAGTGGTCCATGTGATGGCTAGAGCGGTTAAGTACTTCGTCAGGTCTCCTACTTGGTGGATTTCTTGGTCTGTAGTCTATCCTAAAGGGTGCATGAGACTTACTTCCATTCATCTCCATGTTGTATCTAGAGTTCCGGTAATGATAGTTATTTGGATCTAGATTCCTGAACTGGTTCTTTTGAGGAGACAGTCTGGATATGTAATCATCGTCTGAGGGATGTTTGGACGTCTTAAGGGATAAGGAACAGTCCCTGTTCTCATGAGTAAGTGCTCCACATGTGAAAAAATGATTCTCCAGTTTCTCATAAATGAGGTTTGCTTCCACTATATTTCCTGTTGCAAATTCTACAGTAGATTTCTTTACCAGTGGTTTTAAGCCTTTAAGGGTCACCCTCAACTTAGCATAAATTATGATTATGTCCACTTTTTCCACCTTTCCTAGAGCATGTCTAATGCTTTGCAGTGTAACTTCGGACCACAAGTAACGATGTAGTCTTCGAACAAGGCTAGAATTTTGACAAGGTCTTAGCATAGAGCAAAGAAAGGATAGAGTTCCTTAAAATTCAGATATGAGAGACGCAAAAGAGAAGCTTGATGCCCAGTTTAACATGGTTTCTCTTGAAGGCAGCAGTGATTGGGATATGGTTCCTTAATGTCTATGGCGGTGGAGCAAGGTGAGGCAGTTTGCAGGTTCGGAGAAACCACTAAAAGAGGCTCAAAGATTACCTAAAATAGATAAAATCCGAAGAAAAGAGATCTGGTTTTAGGAAAATTTGAAAAGATTTCTAAAAGAGGTAAAAACAGGGAAGATAGAAACAACCTTGAACTGCGAGCCAGAGAAAAAATTTCTTACCTCAAATTTTTTTTTGTCTCTCTATCATTCCTATTATTCCTTTTTTATTAACACATCCACATATTTCAATTTTTATTTATAAGTTATACGAAATAACCATTTTTAATCACTTTTCAACAAAATTGACCAAATAGTAAAATATAGTATAGAGGACTGGAATCCTTGATACCAAGTTATTAGTTAGTATGCATCATTCTAACTACCTGAGAAGAACTAGGATTTTTTGGCCACATAGTTTATTGAATAAATTTATAAGAAAAATTTTCATTTCTAACTATCACTCATGCATTAAACTATCATAAAAATTTGAATTAGTATTAAGTTACGTATAATTAATTTATGTTGGATGATTAATATACATAAGAAGAATATAATTGTGAATACAAACCTACAACGAGGATGATAAAGATACTTAGAACGATGACCGAATGTTGAAAAGATATTGTAAGCGAACTGATGATGTTTTACAAATATAAAAGATAAGAACCAATTGTAAATATTTATAAAAGGAAGGGATTGAAGATTATTGTTTTTTCTAATGAAAAGTGATTGCAGATTTAGTCATTGTGTCTTTCCCTTATCTGAAATCTTTGTCTTTGACAGACAAGAGAAAATGACTCTAAGAAAACTTATACGGTATGGTCAATAACAATTTTAAAAGTAACATATCCAACAATTTTTCGTGACAAAAAAAGGAAAAGATCACGTCAATAACAATTTAAAAGGTAACATATTTGTTTAAGATATAAATATGTTTTGTCGGTTTTGCGAGTTGGACTCTTGCTATTTTATTGGGTTCAAATTTATGCTCCAAGACAGGTTGCTGTGGGCTGCGATTTAATTGGTTATTATTTGGGCTTATGTTAAAGCCCATGAAGACTAAGTGTCTAGTATTTAAGTCACGCTCATGTGACGACATTCTCTAGGGTTTTTCTCAGACGACACAGAGAGACGTTGTTTAGAGCTTTGGGTTTAAACATGGTAAGAAAGTTTCAGGGATCTGAGGGGAATAGAGAGATACGTGATAGTACAGACATCTGTAGAGAGTGATACACGGGTGGTGGGAACTTAGTTATGTAATCAGCTTGTGGGTAGATCATCTTGGTGAGGGTGTGGGGATTGTACTTGTATTTCTCTATTTGATATAAGCTATTCGGAGGCTTTCGGACGATACATACCTTGACCAACGTTTAGTTTTGGGAACTCGTATATACTCTGTGTCTTTCTCTTGCATTCATTACACAAGCAAAACAAACAAACACAACAGAGAAAACATGAGACTATATCTGGTAAACAGATCATTGATTGGTAAAACGGACACAGGTGATTGAAATGATATCCTAACAGTGGTATCAGAGCCAGGTTGCTGTTTCAGCATGGTGTTTTTCGATCAGGATCAATAGGGTATTTTCTGTGTGTTTCTGAGTTACAGAGTTGTGGTGTGTTGTGTATCTGTGTATTGATCAGTGGTTTGGTTGGTTTTGATCTTGGCTGCAGAGGGTTGTTCAGGTTATCAGTAGATGTTGACAGTTATTAGGATCGGGTTTCTGGGTATCTATTTGCGGTGTTGTTAAACTGACTTTTTGCAGGGTTTCAATGAGTCAGTTGTATCTTCTTCTGTTGGTTATCAGATCTGTGGTAAGGTTGACGATTGTCTGAGGTCTGTTCATCATAATGTTTCAGAGAACTGTCAGAACGGAGTATTAAGGAGATCAGTTCTTTGGTAAATGATCAGATGGAACCAACTCAAGGTAGATTTGAGGTGGAGAAATTTGATGGTGAAGGTGATTTTTCCTTATGGAAATACAAGATTCAGGCTCAGCTTGAACTTGTCTGTTTAGATGACGTCATACAGGCATCAACTGATACAGAATTAGAAGATGAACCTAAAGATGATAAAGGAAAAGCAGTATAAGTAACTGAGGCTGAAAAAAAGAAGAGAGCCAAACAGGAGAAGTTGAAAGACAAGAGGGTCATGAACCTGTTGAGCATGAGTCTGACTAATATTGTTTTGAGTAAAGTTGTCAAGGAAACGACAGTTCAGGGAATGTGGACTGCACTTGAGAATACATACCAAGTAAAATCTATGCCACATAAATTTGATATGAAGCAAAAATTCTACAGTTTTCAAATGGAGGAGGATAAAAATCTAGATCAGAATCTAGATGGGTTTAACCAGTTGATGTCTGAGTTTTCAAGTATTGGTGTAAAGATGGAAGATGAAGATCAAGCGGCTATACTACTAAACAGTCTTCCAAGGCATTTTGAGAACCTTGTGCACACCCTGAAATACAGTCTCGGGAAGCAAACAATAACAGTTGATAAGATTATCAAGTCAGCGTATTCAATTGAATATGATCTGAAGGGTAAAGGCTTGCTCAAATAGAAGTCTGTCAGTGAAGGTTTGATTGGATCTCAATCAAGAGGTCGATCTAAGAACAGATCAAAATCAAATGGCACATCAGGTTCAAGGAGTAAATCTCGAATAAAGAACAAAAAGGTTTGTTGGGTTTATGGAAGTGGAGAACACTTCAAGAAGGATTATCCGAAGAAGAATCATGGAAATTCCTATCATTCAAGAGATGATAAAGCTGAAGCAAGTGTTGGTATAGCTGACTGGACAGAACCAGAAGTTCTAACAATCACTAAACACCCATCTAGGAAAGAATGGATATTAGATTCGGGTTGTTCCTATCATATGACCTATAGGAAAGATCTAATGTTTGATTTTGGAATGATAGATGGTGGCAGAATATTGATGGGTAATGATACATTTTGTGAGATCACAGCTGTTGGAAAGATCAAGATCCTGAATCACAACATGAAGGAAGTCATACTCACAAATTTCAGATATTTTCCTACAGTTATAAGGAATATGATTTCTTTGGGACAGTTGGAGTCTCAAGGTTGTTGGTTTAAATCAACAGATTACACGTTAAAAGTGTTTAAGGGTGACAAGGAAATGTTAGCCGCTGATTATACCAACACTCTGTATTACCTTGATGGTGAACCTATGTTGGGACAGGCAAACACAACAGAGAAAACTGGAGATCGTACTGCACTTTGGCATAGCAGACTGGGACATATGAGTGATAAAGGGTTGCAGCTATTAGTTAAGAAAGAGTCGCTGAAAGCTAGTGAAATTTCGAATCTACAATAGTGTGAAAAATGCATTTTGGGAAAGACACACAAATTCTCATTCAGCACAGTAAAGCTTATATCAAGTGGTGTTCTTGAGTATGTGTACTCGGATTTATGGGAGTCACCAAATGTGACTCCAAGTCTGCCTAAGTGTCAGTACTACATCTCGTTTGTTGATGATTTCTCAAGAAAGGTGTGGATCTATTTCTTGAAAACTAAGGATGAAGTGTTCTCAAAGTTTGTTAAGTGGAAGGCTCTTGTAGAGACTCAAAGTGAAATGGAGGTCAAGGCATAAAGGACATACAATGGCCTGGAATACTGTAATTTCATCTTTGATAATTTCTGCACATCAAATGGAATTTTTAGGCATAAGATGTGTCCTTATACTCCACAGCAAAATGGAGTGGCTGAGAGGTTAAGTAGAACAATTCTTGAGAAAGTCAGGAGTCTGTTATCTGAAACAGAATTTGGTGAATCCTTTTGGGTGGAAGCATCCTCTACAATTTTTTACCTCATAAACATATCGCCGTCAGTACCATTGAAGTTTAAAATTCCAGAAGAAGTCTGGTCATGGAAGAAATTAGATTACACACATTTGAGGAGATTCAATTGTTTAGTCTACTATCATGTTGATCAGCGAAAACTAAAGTCAATGGCTAAAAAGGGAATCTTCATGGGTTATCCTAGGTGTTAAAGGATACAGAATATGGAATGGTAAGGAGAAAAAATGCATTGTAAGTCGTGATATAATTTTCTGTGAAGAGGTTCTCTAAAAGGATGTGAAACAGTTATCTGAGGAACAAGTGAGTGTTAAGAAACAGACGGGTAAAAGGGTCAGTTTCATTCTTCCGGAGGATCAGATTACTGATGTGGCTGAAAGTTCTAGAGCAGGTGCGTCTAGAGGAGAAATTTCAGGAACACATGGCTCATCAGAAGATGTTCAGATCAAGGTGGAGTTTTGAGATGAATAAGAATCAAATCAGGATGCTGGTAACAGTAACATCAATTGGTGATTGTGCAAGTGATTTAGAAGTAGAAGCAACGCTTGATAACTACGTTATAGCATGTGATAGACAGAAAAGAGAACTAGCTAAGTTACATAGCAGATTTGATGATTATGATGTTGCAGCCTATGCTTTGAGCATGTCACAGCTGATTAATGAAGATGATCCTAAAACTTATCACGAAGTTGTTAGCTGTAAATATAAACTACAGTGGATAGCTGCAATGAAAGAGGAAATCGAGTGTTTGTTGAAGAACAAGACTTGGAAATTGATTCAACAACTAGAAAACCGGAGATCAATTGGCTGTAACTGGGTTTACAAGTTCAAGCTAGGAATACCAGGGGTTGAACAGTCTAGATTCAAAGCTAGACTAGTTCCCAAGGGGTATTCTCAAATCGAAGGACTAGACTACGACGAGGTGTTTGCTCCTGTGGTAAAACAGGTTACAATTCAAATTATTCTATCGGTTGTGGTGAATTATAATTTTGAGCTGGAATAGAAGGATGTAAAGACAACATTTCTACATGGTAAGCTGGATGAAAGGATATTAATGGATCAACCTGAAGGGTTTTATAAAGGTGAAGACGTGTGTCTATTACAGAGATTGTTGTATGGCTTAAAACAGTCACCAAGATAGTGTAATCTGCGGTTTGATGAGTTTATGAAGGCTAAAGGTTATGCAAGGAGTAGACATGATCCGAGTGTGTATTTCTGGAGTTATGATGAGACTAATTATCTCTATCTATTGTTATATGTGGATGAAATGTTGATTGCAGCCATGAGTAAAGCTGAAATTCAGAAACTAAAAGACCTGTTAAGCAGTGAATTCGTAATGAAGGATTTGGGAGCAGCAAAGAGGATTTTGGGAATGGACATAGTGCGTGACAAATAGCAGGGTGTGTTAAGGTTATCTCAGGAAGAGTACATAGCCAAGATGCTGAGAATGTTTCAGGTTTCTGAAACAAGAACAATAAATACACCTACTAGAATTCATTTCAAGCTTATGAGTACTAATAAGGAGGATCAGGCAGATGCTGAGAGAGAGATGAAGAACATACCGTATTGCAGTGCTGTTGGGAGTCTGATGTATGCCATGGTGGTACACGACCAGACATAGCTCACGCGGTTCGGTTGGTGAGTTGTTTTATGAGTTCACCTTGCAAAGAACATTGGCCAGTTGTTAGATGGATTCAGAGATATCTAAGGGAAACAAAAGATTATGTTCTAACTTTCACAAAATCAGACAGTTGCAGGGTAACAAGATTCTGTGATAGTGACAACATGGCGGATTTAGATCGGAGAAGATCAATTACAGGTTATGTGTTTCAAGTTGGATCAAACCAATAAGTTGGCGGTCAGGGTTACAACAAGTTGTTGCTTTGTCTACTATTGAAGCCGAATACATGACTTTAGCGGAAGCTGGAAAGGAAGCCTTGTGGCTGATCAGTTACCTGTGAATTGGGTCTTCAGGAGAGTCCAGCTCAGTTGTTCAGTGATTCCCAAAGTGGCATCTGCCTCACGAAGAACAATGTGTTCGATGAGAGAACAAAGCACATACAAACTCATTATCACTTCATCAGGATCCTGATTGAAGAAGGGTTGATCGAGGTGCTGAAAATTGGAACAAAGGAAAATCTGGTGGATGTGTTGACAAAATTAGTTTTGGTGAAGAAATTTGAAGAGGCAAAGGAGAGTCTGAGAGTTCTCAGATACTCACACTAGCTCGGACACTATGCTGTGGTCCTGACAGGTGATTGTCGTGGGGTTCCAGGCATGTGATTGTCTGGAGTATCAGACAGGTGATTGTCTGAGGTATCTGACAAGAGATTGTAGGGGTTTGACAGAGGAAGATAAAGTTTATTATCTTTGGAAGCTCTGTTGGATAGAGTCAACTCGAGGTGGAGAATGTCGGTTTTGCGAGTTGGACTCTTGCTGTTGTACTGGACTCAGGTTTATGGTCCAAGACAGGTTGTTGTGGGTTGTGATTTAATTGGTTATTATTTGCGCTTAGGTTAAAGCCCATGAAGAATAAATGCCGGGTATTTAAGTCACGCTCATGTAAAGATATTCTCTAGGGTTTTTCTCAGACGACACAGAGAAACGTTGTGTAGAGCTTTGGGTTTAAGCTTGGTAAGCACATTTCAGGGATCTGAGAAGAATAGAGAGATATGTGATAGTACAGACATCTGTAGAGAGTGATACAAGGGTGGTGGGAAATTAGTTTTGTAATCAGCTTGTGGGTAAATCATTTTGGTGAGGGTGTGGGGATTGTACTTGTATTTCTCTGTTCGATATAAGCTATTCGGAGGCTTTCCGGCAAGACGTACCTTGACCAACATTTGGTCTTGGGAACTCGTAAATGCTCTGTGTCTTTCTCTTGCATTCATTACACAAACAAAAGAAACAAACCCAGCAGAGAAAACAGGAGACTATATCTGGTAAACAGATCATTGATTGGTAAAACGGACACAGGTGACTGAAACGATATCCTAACATCTTTTCTGGACCATTTCAAGATTTTGAAAGTTTGTTTGCATGAATGAGAGAAAACTTTCAACATTTTGGAATTGGGAGTAGAATTAATTGAAATTGTATGGATGAGGAAACAAAGAGCACTTTGACCAGAAAGCACCGATCCAAACACTTATCTCATTTTATTTATATAAACTTTTATACAAAAGTCTTATGCATGTTGGCTACAAAACTCAACTAACACAAAACGAAAGCTTAAACACTCACACAAGAGTCACTTGAGTTTTTTCTTCTCTCAGACCTTAATGACAATCCTTAACAGCTCTGAAGTGTTGGGCTGCCACGCCAATCCTCCTAGCATTTTTATAAGACCTACAACAAACTCTAGAATCACTTGAATCTCTCCGAAATGGAAACTCACAAGATCTATCAAATTTCTATTTTCTTCTTGATCGTGATCTGTTGTTTCTTTTTAACAACTCCATGTTATGAACTTAACCTTGACCAGCAAGTCTTCGTTCACCTCAGCTGAAATATTCCAAATCTCCCCAAAATAAAAATTCTCTTGATAAGAAATATTTCCTTTTTCTTCACAACAACAACTTGAAATTTTCCTGATATGTTCCTCGTCCAGCTCAGCAAAATGGTATGTGTATTAGTTACTTGTCTCCAAACAGTCATTTTTCTCCACAGTCTTTGACCTCAAAACCATGCATCTTCAATCTCCCCCCTTTTAGCTCAGCTTTATAATCAAACACTTCATTGTACCTCTTCAAAATATAACATAGACAAACACTCCACAAGGTACATGCTGATTACACATAATGACAAAATTAGTTCAAAAACCAAACAAAATAGCTAAGCTAAGCTTCTAAGCTCTCCCATGATCAGGCGAAATCTTCTCCCCCAGTTTGATGTCACAACTGAGTTAAAAATCATATAGACATACAATGAAAAAATAATCAACTTTATCTGAAGACCTTTGATATATCACAGTTAATTTTGGCCAAAAGCAATGAGCCTTTACTGTAATATGTTTTTGATAGGCAAGCCAAATGAGAAAAGATATATTGCACACACTCGATTAGCCCACACAAAGGATTAGAGGACTTAAAAATACAAAACAATGTGAGTGATCCAAGCCATCATCAAAACATGTGAACACAAACCAAATTAATACAAGAATTTTAACTTTAAGCTTAATAACGTGAAATATATACCTGTGGAAATCCTCACATCGAGCTGGGCAACGAGCAGACAGAAACATGACTTACAAGGGAGATCATCACACAGCCAATGTCACAAGTTTACATCATATAAATGGTTGGCTCTAGTGGCTAGTCTTTCACCAAGCATACATTTATCCTGCATATTTTGTAGCATTCTGTTCATATCACTGTATAACACGCATCTGGAATTTCATTTGGAGAGAGAGCAAGTTGTGTGTATCCACAATAACCCTTTACACACGTCATAAAGCACACATGGAGAACAAATCATTGCTTACGTATTTGCTTATGCTTATTTTTCAACAAAGAGAACATGAATATCACTTGACTTCTCAATCCAATGTTTGTCTCACAATTCACTGTGCCCTGTTATGACACTGTGCTATATCAGAGATATCACTTGATTTTTCAATCAGCTGATACAGTTGCTCTCCTCAGATCTTTGACCTCCTGTTCTACAACAACACATCCATTTGTACACAATCTATATAGAACGACATGAGAGGCAACTGTTTTAGACAGTGTGCAGAACCAATTATATACCATCGACTTGTTTGAATTATGTTGCACAAAAAAATCTAAATCATGTACCTGTCCACACTTTACACACTCGACTGTGACAATTAGATTTCAAAAACACCAATATCAGATCTGAATTGAATAAAACGATTAAAATCTAAGGATTTTGTGAAAATATCAGTTAGTTGGAATTCAGTGTTCACATGATCGAAAATGACTAGTTTCTCCTCAACTAGTTCTCGAATAAAATGATGTCTAATCATGATATGTTTAGTTCGAGAATGCAACACATGATTCTTAGAAATATTTATGACACTTTGATTATCACAATGAATAAGTAAAGGTTTAGAGGGAATACCATAGTCATCAACCATCTGTTTCATCCACAGAAGTTGTGTACAACAACTACCAAGATCAATGTACTCAGCTTCTACTGTTGATAGAGAGACACTATTTTGATTCCTGCTTAGCCATGAGATCAGATTATTTCCCATGAAGAAACAGCCTCCACTAGTGCTTCTTCTGTCATCCAACAAACCTGTCCAAACTGCATCACAATATCCAACCAGACTATTGATGATCCTCTTAAAAGCCAAAAGATGTGACTTCTTTGGTTTAGCTTGATATCGAGCACATACTCCTACAGCGTAACACAAATCCAGATGACTGCTTGTCAGATACAACAAACTTTAATCATACTCCTATAGAGCTTTTCATCCACAACTTCACCTGTTTCATCTTTTGATAGCTTCTATGTAGAAGCCATAGGTGTTCTAGAGCCCTTGTTTGATGACAGACCAAAACGTTCTACTAGGTTTTTTGCATACGTGCTCTGAGTGACGAAGATTCCCTCAGTTGTCTGTTTCACTTGGAGGCTTAGAAAGTAGCTCAGCTCACCACACATGCTCATTTCGAATTTCTAAGTTATGACTCTAACAAAGTCGTCTACCAAATTTTGGTTTGTAGATCCAAATACATTGTCGTCCACATAGATATGCACTACCATGAAGTCTGATTCAGAAATTTTAATGAACACCGTCTTGTCAACATTTCCACAAGAATATCCATATCTGCCAGAAACGTTGCCAATCTCTCGTACCAAGCTCTAAGAGCCTGTTTCAGACCATACAAAGCTTTGTGGAGCTTGTATACATACTGAGGATGTTCTGGATCTTCAAATCTTTTGGGCTGTTCCACATACACTTCTTCTTGCAGCCAACCGTTCAAGAAAGTGCTTTTAACATCCATTTGATAGAGCTTGAACTTATTCTTGCAAGCCATCCCTAGCAAGAATCTGATTGATTCAAGTCTTGCCACTGGTGCAAAAATTTCATCAAAGTCAATCCCTTCCACTTGTGAGTATCCTTGTGCCACCAGCCGAGTTTTGTTGCGCACCACAACTCTGTTTTCATCAATCTTATTTTTGAAAATCTACTTAGTGCCAACAAATATTTTCCCCTTCTGGTCTTTGCACCAATTCCCACCCACCGAGCCTTCGAAAATTCCTTATCTCATCATGCACGATTTAATCTAGAATTCGCGTAGAAGAGCCTCTTTGTGGGTTTTCAGTTCACTTATTGAAACAAAATAGGCAAATTGAACTAGCTCTGTATCCTTTCCCCCCCCCCCCCNAATTTATTTGTTTTCCTCTTGTGACTCTTCCTCTATGCAGCTCCCCGATCACATTTTTCTTGGAGTGGTTTCTGTGAACTTCTTGATTAGCCTGTATATAATCAGGTGTCTATGTTTCAAATTTTGACATTTTCTTGTTCTTCTGAGGTTATGGGAAGAGTTTCAAGCAACAGTGAGGATGACTCATCAAATACAACATTCACTGTCTCTTGAACGACCAGACTGCGTTTGTTGTATACACGAAATGTTGTGCTAGTCCATGAATACCCAAGAAACATTCCTGTGTTGCTTTTGGAGTCAAACTTCCCAAGTTGATCTTTATCATTTAAGATATAGCAGACACATCCATATATGTGGACGTAGCTAACAGTTGGTGGTTTACCTTTCTATAGTTCATACAGAGTAATGTTTCTACCTTTCCGAATATACACCGTGTTAATGATGTAATAAGTTGTATTGATAGCTTCTGCCTAAAAGTGCTTGGCCACACCATTTTTGTGTAACATGGCTCTAGCCATTTTGATGTAATCCTCCAAAGGACCGACACTTCAAAGACAAGCAAAGG
>OVBA01003772.1:0-26354 GCA_900406435.1 Lepidium aucheri
CATACACCTTTGGCCGTGGTTATTTTGCCAACTTGGAGGATCATATCCTCCAGTATTGATTGGAAAAGAAGAGCTAACACTATATTGTTCTTCTTTTGGTCATCAATTTCTGTCTCATTCACCTCCCATACTTCATGTACATTGAGACATAACTTCATCCTAATAGCCCAAACCGTATAGTTGGTTGAGGTTAACATCGGACATGCTATGGAGGAAGAGCTTCCTCCTCTGGTTTTTTCGGTGGGTATCAATGCCTGTTCGTCCCCCATGTTTTTCTTTTGGCTCTGATNTAATGACTCTCTTTATTAGTTTAGAAAACTCAATACAAAACCTAAACTTTCAATCTTAATCTCTCAAAGTTATGCCACACATTGGCATCTCCTTTTATAGGTTAGATAATTTCCTTTCTCAATTAGGAAAACTCATATTTTAGATAACTCCTAAAATATATTTTTGATCTTATCTAACCTAACTACTTAACTTGCTCAACAAGTCTTTGATATTCGGCTTAATCTAATAGACTTGTTGAAATTTCCCAAATCTTCTCTCTCGCTCTCTTGATGTCGAAATCCAACGAGGAAGCTATGTCTCGTTCTTACTTCAATTCTTTTCATTTCCCCTTAACCATTCTTCCATTTCTCTCCATGGGAACGTCGAGTCCTTGCCAAATTGATTTAGGCTCTTGGTGTGTGACAACATGAAAAGAGGCTACATCGATGACAAGTGAATACAAAACAACACCGGTTTTGCGATCTAATTTTTCTGACAAAAGGAGTGTTCGTTTGGGTGACTGAATAAGATTCCCTGGATCGAACCGCTAGCAGAATCAAATCCTGTTCCACAAGATCCTATATCAGCTATACATCTGACCACAACGACTAAAACAACGTGAAAAAACTTGACTCAGACTCGGTAAAGGAAAAAAGAGAGAAAAGACCATAGAATAGCAATAGGAATCACTGCTATCCGACAAGTATTGGTATTTGATGAATTTTTCGTGTATTTCTCTCACTCTCTTGTGACTCTTCCTCCCCCTTGTTGGACCAACACATATCACATGCGTGGCATTTGGTTTGTTACATGTTTTGATATCTCAAATCTTATTATAGTTGAAGTAATTCCGTATCCAAGCTTTGAGCGTAATTTGTGTATTTGATTGCTAGATTTAGAATTTTTCATTGGAATTAGACATGAGAGAAAATGATGGAAATTTTGATTTTCTTAAAACCTGGAGATGCATAGAGATACAATCATGGTTTTGTAAGAAATTGATTTGTTTTATTGTATGTTTTATTGACTAAGGTATTGGGGATATTCATCACAGAACGGGATGAAGGAAAAGCTATATGCAAAGAGTCGGTAGCGACAAATGAGTCTCCGCAGATGTACGCATAGCATTTGGCAGAACTTGCTGTTGCTCTTGGCTTTAATGGGCTGCTGGTGAGGTTTTTAGATATCGATCATTAATTATTGTGGTGATAGATCATGTAACCATGTGAAGCAGTATCTGAAACTCCTTGGTAAAGTGGAAAATTTTCTATAATAGTATTTAGAATGATATAATTTCAAACACTTATTAATGTTGTATTATAGGTTGGATAGTGTTTGAATATTGCAACTTTGTTAAAAGCTGATGAGTGGCTTGTTTCGTTTCTAACAGAGTGAATCATGGTGATGGTGATTCCCGAATTCGCCAAAAACAGACTTAAACTAGATTTTGAGATACTGGAAATGTGCTTTTGCTCTTCGTATATGAAGTTAAATCGGTATGTATGCAGATCTTAATGTGATTAAAGATGTTCAGAAATGGCTAATGTATTGAATAGTAAATGGAAGGTATGTTGTATTCATCTTAATTGCTAGAATTGCTGTGTCTCACGTATCTTCAATGCATAATTTCCTTCTTTTTTTTTTGTATAGGCAAGAGCCATGAATCTACATTATCTGCTATCAGGGCTAGTGTTTAGCACGTGTGACATAAGATCTGACACAGAATCCAAATATATTGAAGGCTTTTTATTGAAAATACTTTTAGTTTGTTTTAGATAAAATTTTTGCTAACACTATATTTTACATTATAATTATTTTTTATAAGGCCCAAAATATTTTTTGTAAGTCATAATCTTTAATAAGTTATAGGACTGATATTTTCTTTGTTGTAAAACTTAGTATCTAATTTTTTTTTCTTTTAATAAAATTTAAGCTCAAATTATTATTTTTTCTGTTAGGCCGGTTCTATAAAATTATTTTACTTCAACAATACAAAGGGCGTTTAACTTTTTTGAGCCGCTCCTGTTTGCTACTATATACTTTTTCGAAAGGTAATATAGCTCCAGTTCAATATTGTAGATTAGTTGCGATGCCTCCACAACACACATTATGCCATCAAAAAATATTTGTATTAAGTTTAAGAAGAAAGTTGGAACAAGTTGTTATTTCTCTTCAATGTGTTTATGTTATAACTTTTATAAAGCGAACTCCTTGCAGGATACTCCATTAGTTGGTGATGCTGAGAACTTTCTCCTTGCGGGATATTCCATCAGTAGTATTTAAGTCGCGGGACTATAACTTGTTTTAGGTATTTTGGATTGAAACTTTTGACATGTATAGGTTTAATGTATTTTGTATTGATACTTGTGTTATGGAGGATTGAAACCAAATTTATATTATGTAAAATGAATGTTAAATTTTATCAATTAACAATACAGAAAGTTTCCATCCAGTCAGGAGATCATCACAGATTACATGGCTCAAACAACAAATCTGGAGAATAAGTGCCCCTAATAAAATCAAAATTTTCATGTGGAAGATTTTATCTAATGCTCTAGGGGTCAACTCTTTACTAGCACATCGATCAATAATTCCATCAGGAATTTGCAAAATTTGTGAGACACATCTGGAGACCATCAACCACATGTTATTCCATTGTCACCCGTCGAAATAATTCTGGAGACTATCCTATTTTCCATTGCCACAACAAGTGTTCCATATTTCCGATTTAAACATCAATTTCAACCACTTAATAAAAGTTAGCAAGACGGGTTCCGGAAGAAATCCGTCTTGCCTTTCCATGGATACTTTGGGAAATTTAGAAAAACAGAAACACAACAATCTTTCAAGAGGTACGAAACAACATCTCCTTCTTGGCCAAAGATTGTTTAAATGTGGCATCATCTACAGAAGGAACAAAACAAGCAAAACCTCATTGCTATATCAAATCAAACAGAGATTCCATCCGCTACACTAGATACGTACTCTGGTGGACCACTCATTGGAATAAGAATTTAGAATTACATGGGAGTATTTGGATTATCAAAGACACGCATAATCAGAAATTTATGCATGCGAGACACACACTACAGGCGGTCAACTCAAATTTTAATTTACAACTCCATGGACTACAATGGGTTTTACAATGCCTTCATGAGCTATACATTGATTCGGTCACTGTCAATATACGAAACCAGGACCTTCTCCAGGCTATTTACACCCCGGATCAATGGCCTCGTCACATGCACAAGCTCATTAAAATTAGAGAGTTACAACATCAAGTAAAGCATTGCCAGTTTAATCTTGATAGGTCCCAACAATATTCCTTAACACACCAGATAGCTCGTAGTGTGGTCCTCGAATCACGCTTCACAGATTATATCAGTACATGACTACCCAGATGGCTTGAGTCTTAAGTTTACATATCCTATTACCCAAGTAAGCCATTTATTTTAAATCTCTATTTCTCACCAACTTTATCTCTCCAATAGCTAACTCTCAACCGCCAAATTCGATTACCTTTAACTCTTCCATCTTTATCTCTCATATTTTTGACTTCCATCACCTACGATTCCATACATATAAACACTAACTTTATTTAGTTTAATTCACCATCAACTTTGACCATATTTCCAACAAATATTTACCATTATCCATTCTTCCAAAACTCATTAAATAGAAGCATTCATTCCTATGGCTCCAACAATTAGTATAACCTCTCTTAATGGCCCAATGATTACACATATAACTCACCATCTTAAAGCTCAATGATTGAGCATTTAAGCCCCTTTAGTTTGGGTCTCGGCTCATTAGATCATCGATCTTTCACTCTGTTTCCTTGTCACACACTCAACCACACATAATCATCTCCCTCTTTTCACTTGTATCTCTCTCTACCTCAACATGCACAAGACCAACTCCACCTCTCCATCTCCTGCATGTGGCAAAAGCTTGTGAAAAGTAATGATTAACTCTCGATTACAACAACTCACGCGCCTCACTCCTACTCCACGTGGTCACGCTTGGACAATCCACCAATCAGAGAAGAGCGAACTCAACCTCACCTACAGATCTCACCTACGTGAAGGCGGCGCTACAATCTCCATGCTCAACATGCACAGCCTCAAATATCGTGAAAGTGAGAGGAGTTACCCCGACTATGACACTTGGCAAAGAGAAATCATTGTGTCGGTTCACAAGCTCCGCTTATATAGCGATCACCACCGTGCAACACTGCACCACCATCTTTCCAACTCTCACTTCTCTCTACTCCTTTCATGGCAGAAAACTTTTGGATGGTGGCTTCACAGTTCCACATGGGAAGAAGTGACGATGCTGTCTACCTCCCTAACTACTCCTACTGCAACGCCTTGGAGCTAAGCTAGAGAAGTCTCATCGTCAAGCCAATCAATCCGGAGAAACAAAGTCTGCTTGAGATGGCAACTCAACTCCCAAAACAATGAAGAATGGAAACAAGTGTTACGGGAAGGATAATAGAGCGAGGTTATGTGCAGTTTCTCTTCTCTTACAATTCAGATTTAATCTCTATTCTTCGCCGGCAACCAATCATCTTCAACGGCTGGCTAGTGCTTTTGCAACGGTGGGAAGCATATCCACCTCCAAACTTCCTCACCATGGTTCCTATGTGGGTACAAATCAACGACCTGCCTCTTCACTACTCCACACCAATGACTACACGTCTTATAGCGCAAAATCTTGGAGAGGTTCTTGAAGTCGATGTACAAAACTACTCACTAACAAGATCCGGCTTAATCAGAACTCATATAGCTTACGACCGACTCAAATTCTACAAACCTATCCGCATGAAAAACGGAGATACAGCTCAAGTTTTCTTTCAATATGAGGCGCTCTCGAATTTCTACATCACATGTCAAAAGCTCACACATGAAGCTTCGGTTTGTACTTACATTCCCATTCTCTCTGATTTTCTAGCTCATTCGCCGCCAAGCTCTCAAACTCATGAAGAATTGGCAACTCCACACTCTCACCTTGAAATAGAGGAAATGGAAGGAATCAGCGACTCCACACGCGTTCTCACATCTGAAGATCAGGTACGACCCATATCTCACCACACGGTTGGTCTAGCTACTCTCTCTGAGACTATAAGAACTATTATCGCACAAAATGATCACCTTGACAACTACTCGGCCACCTTTGATCTCGACTTAGCCACATTAATGTCACAACAAGAAGTTGAGGTCTTCATCAACAAAGAGACTAAACGAAAGCGTTACCCGGATCACGAGGAAGCCACGACAAGCAAAGCACCGAAGTCATTTTTAATCCTCTCACTACTTCGAGGATTTCGTAGCGGTCAAGAATCATCCAAACCCTAGCGGATCCTTCCTTAAGGATTAAGTTATCTTTTGTTAAGTCAACTTAGGTTTCCTTATTATCTTAATATTTGCTCTAAGCTACTTTGGATGGTTCCTTTACGTTTGGTTTATGGTTTTAGTTTGATTTTGTTAAAAACTTTTGGTTTGTAATTCCTTATCTATTAAAATATTATCAGGTGTTAAGCCAAAAAAAAAGTAAAAAATAAATATATAATAACAAAAAAACGTTATGATGTAGTATCATAGCAATAAAAATGAGTCATTACATAAATTATTATAACATATATGATTATTCCTATGGCATCTTCACCTATCATTGCAGATACAAGTAATGCTATTTTATATGTCAAACCTACCATAACTGTCGCATAGCATTTGAGAAAATGCTATATAACATATATGATAGCTTAATTTTCACATTAATAATGTGCATTTTTCTTCTAGTATTTTCATCTAAGTGTAGAATGCTAATATATATATTTTTATTTTGATTTATGAGAAATTACTCTTACTATATATTATTGTTTGTGTATATTTAATGGAAGTTTTATAACTCAGAAAACAATATTATTTGATTTCCAGGCCTTTAGTAGTAAAGGCAACTCAACATAATCGTAATTGCACAAATAATATAGAATTAAGAAAATAAGTACTTTTTTAACAACCATTATTTTAAATATTGTTTAATTTTAAAACAATATGTTTATTTAACTTTTGAAATGATTTACTTTTTATTTAAAATATTTTTTTTTAAAAGTTTTTAAAAAAGATTTAACTTTTTTGGTCAACGTGGCATATCATATGTCATTCTTGTCAGCAAAAATATCTATGTGTCATCTATGTCAGCAGACTTTAATAAGTCATATAGATTTTGGCATGATTTTGATAGTTCATATGGTAAATTCAAATTTATCATTAGTTCGTGAGATTATATGCTATAATGTCTTAGTTCATGTGTAATAATCCAAAGCAAACAACTTCATGGTAGAATTGACTCATCTCCCGAATTTATCATTTGAGTGCATATTAAGTAATTTAAAAGCGCCAATGAGTAGTTTGCCTCTGCAATAGTATTCCCCTTGGTGATACTTGATTTCATAGGAATGACAAAAAAGAAGAAAACAAACAGTTGAATTTGATTTTGGTTATGTTAATTTTTATATTATTTTGCAAGAGATATCTTCAATTTAACCATCCCATCTTGTTAAATTTTACAAATTGGCCTCTGTTAGTGGGTGAGTTTTGCCAGGTCGATGCCCACAACCGAAACTCGGTAAAAGAAGAGGAATTGGGCTCAATCGATTACTGGGCCGACAAACAAGAAAGGAAGGCCTGCTGACTAAATCAGTACGCTATCAAAGAAGGAAAGACATCCCGAAAAATACTCGGCGCAATACATACAAAATCAAATCCTGCTAAATCTAGATATAATGAAGAAATCTAAGCACCAGAAACCCTAGGAAAGGAGAGAATGTATAAATGGAGGATAAGGATCAACAAGTGGATCATTGACAATCACATTGAGAACCACTAAAACGGCAGTAGCTAGCATTATATCGAGAAATACCTCGACCTCCAACAAATATATCATCATTTTTCTTTCTAATTGTTTGTTGAATCTTATAACTATAATTCTCATTTTGATTGGTAGTTAACGTATTAACAACCCCAATTGTTAAAATTATTATCTATATCATCTGTATCACGACCTTGACCGGGTACATGATTACCTGGTTATTTTCCTATCAAGTCCTTTCGGAATAGAATAAACTTTCAAAAAGGAAAACAAACGATTTAGTGGTAGAAAATTTCGAAAAACAAATAGTAGATGGATAATGAAATGAAAATCTCTTGATCAAGAAGTGTTGACTTCATTATATAATAAGAAGAGTAATATCACAATTGAATACACATACATACATTTTACATATACATGTAGATGTATAACATGAAGCCGGGCCAATCAGGCAATTACTATACATCACGACAAAAAGGCCTCCGAGACTTAAAAACCCAAAAACATAGCAAAACAGAGAAACCTCATTTAGGTTTTGCAAGAGCAAATAACCGCATTTTTTTAACGGAAATTGGCGTTGCCCTGGTAAGTCACACCGGTGTTCCAGTTAGAGGGAGCAACGTTCCAAGCATAGATGGTTTGACCGGTGGTGTAAGAAGTGAGCCGGAAAGAGAGAGATTGACCATAGAGAGAGGCAAACGCTTGGTAAGAGGCTCCCCAATTGTGGCTCATGCTTATCCATCTCGTCTGGCTACCTTTCACGGCCATGCTCTTGATATCTCCGGCACCGCCCACGTTCATGACAAAGATGAGAAGCCAGTATGCATTGCCTTGGAAGCTAAACCTTATACCTCCACTTCTTTTACATGGCACTCTATCAATCACATTAATAACATATACATACATATTAGTTATATATAGTTTTAGAATGTATATATGACTGCTAGTATAATATTATACGTAAATGTGTATATGTACCTTCGGTACGCGACTGGTATGATACCGGCCCTCCAATAAGCGAGTTTCATGAACGCCGGTTTAGCCAAATCGAAATGGGTTCTAGGAGGATTGCACCAACCACCATTGTTGGAATCTTGGTACCAATTAGGAGGGCAAAGGTTGGTAGCTGTAACCACCATTGATGGGTGTCCATAGTTACAGTGCTTCGAATTCACACACATCATTTGAAAACATTGACCGCATCCGTAACCATCTTTGAACAACGTCGTGCTTAGCGCCGCTGTGTTCGTGCCGTAGCCGCTGTTAAACAAGTTTCCGTATCCACATGCACCACCTGTATACACATATAGTATTATCAATTTATGCCATTAATCGTTATCTTATGTACATAATATTAGAAATTCCTTAAAAAGATTTTCTTTCTCGAAACATTGTTTTTGTTGTTAAAATAATGGAGATGTCGGAGAACGTTGGACCGATCGCGTCATGGTTTACGTACCCATGGTTTCACTAGCGGTCTCGTCGCCGTAGAAAGTGGCGTGAGCAAATCTCCATAAGCTAGGTCGATAGTATTGTGCGGAGACGAACTCCCCGGAGATGGCAAAAACTACGAAAACTATTGCGAAGAATTTATTGAAGCTCCATGAACTAAAGATCTTACCCATCTTTGGTTTCTTTTTCCTTTTTTTTGTTAATGGTTTTTCTTAGGGTTAGTTTTTTGTTTACTTTGTTGATGAGGAGGTCCAATTAGAGACGATCTTATATAGAGGGACTAATCAGTTATAGTGGTGGTGGCTACGTGAGGGTCATGATTTATTATTTTTCCATTTTTATTGGAGACTTTTTGTCCGTACTGACTGGGATTTGTTTCATTTCATTGAATTTTGTTCAGTAGAAATATCAAATGAATATTAGAGAAAACAAGTCAATTGTTGTTTAATCGAAATATTTTTAAATATGAATTATATAATACAAGTAGACGTGCGAGCAAGTTCTGTAAATGTATATATCTGGTACTAATACTTTATCCCAATATCAATTTATACGTGCGTCTATGTATTTATATATTGAATTTCAATGATTAATTAACATACAAACAACCGCAGACATTAACTTTTATATTGTCGTTTGACAAAAAATTTAATCAAGAAAGAGACAATTCATTATATAGATTAATGGTCGATAACTCAAATGAAAATTGATGCAGTTTTTAGATTCAAAATACATGTATAATAACCCCACTAATTCATACATGCAAGTGATGCATCTAGATAAAGGTTTTTGGTTTTGTACATTTATAAATTTTAAAGATGCAGCAATAATATATATATATATATATATTAGATGATTTTTTGTTCTGTGCACGGGATATTTTTATAAAAAATTTAATTTACATTTGTTGTTATTTATATTTATTTATTATATTTATATGTGATATTAGTTTTTCTTTCTTATTTCATGTAATAGTTTGTATATATAATTTATTTTATAATAATAGCTCGTGTTGTACATGAAATATATTTTTTAATTTCTGTTTACTAAGATTTTGATGCATTACTATACAACGTTTGTATATATATATTTTACTCGTGTTAAGTTTCTAAACCTGTGTTCATTAAGTTTTAGACTCATTTAGATCCATGGTCATATAAATTTTAGACTCATGTTCATTTAAAGTTTATGGTATCCGATGATCACTTGTGCTCGACACAGTATATTTTTATAAAAAATAAATATGCTGTTGTAGATGTTTATATTTTTTATAATTTTTATATGTGATATTTGTTTACTTTTTCATATTTCATGGTTTTATTTGTATATACAAATTTATTTATTTTATATATTTAATCAACTAAAAATAGCTTATAATAATGACCCGTGTTGTACATAAAATATATTTTTTCATATCTATTTATTAAAAATTTAATGTATTACAATGTTTGTATATACATTTTTTTATTTGGATTAAATTTTTTAATCCATGCTCATCAAGTTCATAAATCCATGTTTATTTAGGTTTTAAGATCTGTGTTTATTTAATTTTTAGAGTCATTTTCATTTAAGTTTTAGATCCGTGTTTAATTAAGTTTTAAGACCCATAATCATTTTAATTTTAAATCAGTGTTCATTTTGATTCTTAGATATGTGTTTATTTATATTCAATTATCATGAAATATTGTTATTACTATTTATATTTTAAATTATTTTCTATTAAATTAAATAGAAAAGAAATTTTTTATAATTTAAAATATAAATTAATTTGTTGGAAAATGTGTGAAATTAATCTACCAATAAATATTAAGTTTTAAAAATTGTACTTATTGTAAATCAATATAAAAAGTTATTGAATCATAAATATATTATATAAGATGTGAATTGATTTCGCCTTTTTTTAATATTTAAATATTTTACTCTAAAATTAAAAAATAATGAAATTTAAAGAAATGAATTTAGAAAACTTTACCAATTAGGTAATTGTTATTGAGATTTTCAGCAATTAATTGTAATCTACGAATTTGGGACCAAATAAATTATTTGGCAAACGATTTGTTGCCCTTGTAAAAGTAGTGTTGACAAATGAGATCTTGTACTTATAAAAATTATTCTGAAAGAATTAGTTGCTTTACATACTTAGAAATTACTAATTATCATAGTATCTATTTCTTGCAAAAAATAATTAAATTTTCCAACCAGATCTTTTTTTATTTCTGCATGAGTTTTTGAACCCTAAAAAGAATAAATATTTTTTTTTTGAAAAAATTCTTAAAATGTATAGAAAAGAATGTTAAATAATAATTTACTTGATCATCAAGAAAAACTACTTCAATTGTCTAGCCATAATCCTTTGTAAAGATTTTTCAGAATAGAATGATCTTGACTTTGTTTCTCCATTATTGTCTTATTAGTTTAAGAACTGAAAGATGAAATGGAGAACCATTTACAAGTGTCGACTTTAATACTATTTTTATGCTTTTTTGTTGACTTGATTAATGTATCACGTCAAACTTATATAGAAGATAGAAGACATTTAAATCTAATTTTTAGCTGAAGTGAATGTGGTTTTAAAAAGGTCTAAATACTTTAGGTTTTGATTTATTTTGAAGATAATGAACTTAAATTCTAAATTGATTTAGTTTAAAAAATTGGAGATTTAAAATCAAATATTTTTAAAATTAGTGAATTTTAAAATTATACTAATCCATTATAATAAGATTATACTAATCGAATGCTATAATCAATTACGAAATTATTTTAAAATTTAGAGTTTTGGAAATTATACCAATTTTTTGTGTATCCATTTTAGATTTGGTTTGTTGGTGAATTTATTTAGATTATTTTGTATCTCTAACTAAACAATATTTTTGTAATAGTTTATTATCAAAAATGAATATTCTAAAATACATTCAAAATTTTAAATACTTGAAATTTTGTTAACCAACAAACAAATAAATCAAAATCAATTCAAATTTAAAATTTTAATATATTATTTTGGTATATACAAAAATTAATGCTAAATATCTCACACGTTATCTTATACCAAAATAAATATTTTTAATCTCGCATGGTATCTTAAATGTTGATTTATAGTATATCACGTGAACCTTATTTAGAGATTGAGAGATATTTAAATCTAATTATCGATTGGAAAATTGTAATGTATATATTCATTTATTTTTGAAAGTATTTTCAATATTGTTATCAAAAGGAATATACTAAAATTCAAAAGAAATTATTTTAATAAATCTGATTTTTGTTAGAAATAACAGTTTATGAGTTTTTGATAAATATTTCGAATATTTTTTGGTGAATTTTAGTGTAACAATAACAAATTTGTTTTTATGAAATTGAATATTCTAAAATAATACTAATTTTAAAATATTTTCTTTTAATAAATCCGAAATTTATAAAACATTAAAAAATTTATGAATTTTCAATAACAATTTTTGGATTCTTGTTTGTGTTTGTTTTTGTGTAGGTTAAACAAAATATTTTAATCAAAAAGGAATATTTAAAATAAAACTAATTTTAAAATATTATTATTTTAACAAATCCATAGTTTCAAAAATATTAACAATTTTATGATTTTTTGATAACTATTTTTGAAATCTTGTTTGTGTTTCCGAAATTTTATGAATTTTTGATAACTATTTTTGAGTATTTGTTGGTGTATTTTTATGTAACAATAACAAAATATGAATATATTGTTTACCAAGAAAAATTATCATTATTATAGAATATATTATTGATAACAATAAATTACTTATTTTAGTTATCGAATAAAATTTATTTTAAAATTTTGAGCAAGTATAATTATTTATGGGAGATTTTCAAAAATACCCTATTGGCATGTAACCTTTTCAAATCCTACCATTTCTTTTGAAAATTGGGAGAGAGAAATGATCATGAGGGGGTTTGTTTTGAAAAAGATATTTCGAAAAAAGCATTTTTAGTAATTCCTCATTATTTATTTATTATCTTCATTATTCTCTTTTCTGTTTCTAAAAAAATACTCTAATAAGAATTAAAATATGATTCATATGTAATTTCAAATCTCATAAAAAAAATAGTTGATAGTTTATATTTTTATGGAAAATAAAAGATTACATAATAGGGAATAACTTAAAAAATTAACATAGAATTTAAATATTATATGTTTAAAATTAATCACCACAAGCTTACGAAAGAATTCAATAGTTTGCTTTAATTTGAGAGTACAATATCACTAATTCTATCACGAGAAAGAATTATAGAATATGTGAAGTTTTGTATTATACAAATACCGGATCTTGCATCCATGTCTCTCCTAAAAATAACATTGTACAAAAACAAAAATCGTATGGTAGTTGTATGGATAAAGATTATAATAAAAAAATATCATTTTAATTTTAAAATAAAATAATGATAGGTATTGAGTTAGTAAAATTAGTGTTAAAAGTAGGAAGAAGTGTAAAGATTTCTTACTAACTTTGTGAAAAAGAAAGCATATCAAAATATAAAAATGGTATAATCGATTTATAGGAAGGTATAAGAAGTTTAAAATGAAATATAATATAAACCTTATCTAGAAACCATCATGGAAAATTATAAGAAGTAAAGAACAGAAAAAAATTAATGCTAATTGTAACCTAAAATTTATGAAAAAATATATTGTATACAATTAGGTTTTCAAAATAAGCATATTAAAAGTATATTCTATAAATAATAAGTGAATTTTGGAAATATATATGTATAGTCTTTTGGATTTTATTTTTTATTTTTTGGATATATATATATATATATATATGTATACAAATATATATATATATATATATATATATTAATTCAAATTATAAAGATAAATGTAACAATATTTTGTTTAGTAACAAATTTAATAAGTCTAAAACTTAAAATCTAACACATGACTCAAGGTTGGGTTTTCAAAAAGTTAGCTGTTTTATTATATAGGAGATTAAATTAGCATGGGCACTTGGAGATTGTTTACGGTACGTATTTTCACCAGCTCAAGACATGTAACATCTTTAAGAAAAAATAGTTTTTGATCTCTATTTATTTAGAAATTGATGAATTATAATCTTTGTATATAATATTTTTTAACTTGTGTCACTTATGTTTTCATACATGTGTTCACTAAAATTTTAGATATTTGTTTATTTAGGATTTTAGATTCCTGTTTATTTATTTTAGGTTATTAGACATGTATTCATTTAAGTTTATAGACTCGCATATATATAGATTTTTCAATCCATATTTATTTAGATTTTTAAACTCATGTTCATATAGATTTTTTGATATGTGTTCATTTAGATTCATAAACTATGTTCATATTGTATATTATTGTTTTTGAAATATTATTTTGAAGTTGTATAATATAATCAAATTAAATTAGCTACATTAAAGTGTTGTAATCAATTTAAAAGAATTCCAGATTATTCATAGCTAAAATCTATGGTATATATATAAGCTGAATCCAGATGTATTTTGTTTATACAATTCCGAAATATTATACGAATAAACAAAACTAATTTCCAAAATCATATATACTTTGTTTCTATAATTGTAGTAAACAATTATGATTATAAGGTTGTAAGTTTTTTTGAAGTATATATATAATACTAAAGAATACTATACTCTATATCAGATTATTTCCAGAATTAAATATATATATATATATATATATATATATATTATGTATTTATAATACATATTTCAAATTAGTAGTTGTTTATATATATATATATATAAGCACATTTAAGTTGACGTTTCAATTTAAATTAAACGTTTAAATTTAAGTTAACAAAAATCAATTTAAGCATTTAAATTCAAGTTTGATTATGACCCTATACATAGTAGTGAAGTGTTTAAATTTAAATTAACAAAATTTCAATATTATAGCTAAATTTTAGTAACCATTAAAAAGAAGTATTCTAAAATAAATTCTTATTTTTAAATAGTTGAAATTTTGTTATCAACTGGAGAAATTAAGTTGGATTATATATATTATAAATTATAAATTTTTGGTTGATTAGTTATTTCAATATAAATCATAACATAAAACTAATAATTTTGTCTAGTAACAAACTTAATAACTAAATCCAATAAATATAACATATCACTAAAGGTTTTGTTTTCAAAAAATTACATTTCTATTATATAGGGGTATTCTAAACCAAAGTTTATTTGTTTCATTAATATATGAATCATGCAAATATAATTTTGGAATCGGTCTCAGCACAATTGGTACTAAAACGGAGGTTCCTAATTAAAAGAGTGGAGGAGAATGAGCAAGGACACTTATAAATTGGATTGAGAGCAATAGCTAGTTAACTAAGAATAAGAAGAGATGATTGCCGACTTGGTGTTCTTATTAGACTTAAGTATGCCAAAAAGCGAATCTTTTTTTCAAAAGATTGTGCCTTTTTTATAGTTTATAGAGGCGGTTACATGTGTAGAAAATAAAGGAAGATTTACAAATTTTTTGATAAAATTAAATATGTTAAGATTTGTGCTAGATTTGTGGAAATTTTTCATGTCGGAACAGAAAAATTTCCTTTCATTTATTTTGCTGACGTGTCATCCGACTTCTCTTTAGCTTCGTAGAACCTTCCGAGACGAGACTTTTCCCGAGTCGAATATATTATTCGCGTTGAAGACTTAGTACTTGCAACCGGATTGTTCTTTTGTATTCGACCCGTTGTTTTTAGTAGACCGAAATAGGATCTCGGATCCACCTCCAACAATTGTTCCCCAGACTCGGAAAATTCTGGTGCCAAATTTCCGAGTCGGTAGGTTTTTCATCTTCCAGAATCTTCGGTCCACGTATCAGTTATCAAGTGTGCTAGTCGAATAGTCGTCTCAGTTTTACGCAAATCATCATTATTACCGCATGGCGTTGCTTTGATTACTCTCCGCTTAGTTATAATTACCGTTTTGCGTCACTTTGGATTTCAGTAATTCCTTATAAATACCGTTTTTCTTCTTCTTTTACCATTTACTTTTCATCTGCACAATCTTACTTAACAATTTCTGAGTTCTTCCGTCTTCAAGCTTTTTTCAAATTTTTCTAACTTCTTTTTCTTCATTCTTCTTTGAAAGATGGGTCTTGATGATTTAAAGCTTCCTAATGTTGAAGTTGGTGTCAATTCCGCACTTGAGGGTTTTAATGCTCGGTCTTCTAGAGGACCTTCTAAGGTTTCTGAGCCCTTAGTTGCTTCATCTCTGGACATTGCTGAAGTCCCTTGTGGATCTGGTCGTGGAGATTCACAGCCTGCAAAAAAGGCGAGGGCTAATCCACCATTAAGGATGGGCTCTCCAAGAGGAGGCGGTAGGAGTGGTTCTGCTTACTTCTTGTGGAAGGGGTAGGGGTATCCCTGACTTTCGATTTATCTATAACCATACTACTCCGCATCTAATTCCGGACTTTTGGTCTGAGTGTGCTGGCTTAATGAGCATCTCCCCTCCCCATATCAGATGAAGAATCATGAAGAGTATGAAGAGGCTTCTTACTTGCTGTTCCGGGTTCGTTTTAACTTTTGATAGTTACTTCGTGTTGTTGTCTTACTTACAACTTCTAACTTGTTGTTTTCTCGATGTCTTTGCAGTTTATCGCTTGCTTAAACAATATTATATCGGAACGAGAGAGGTATGTTGTCAACCTGGAAAGCGGTTCTCGCAGGAACATGTCCAGCCGAGTTGCTGGAAGTTATCTTGAAGTGGGCAAACTTTGATCTAAGCTATATGAGGTAGAGAAGGAACTCTTTTGTGTTAAGGACGAGTTGAAGCTTGAGCGTGAGACTTTTCTCAAGTTGGTTGTATGTAATAAGGCTCTGTCAGAGTCGCTTGAATGTGCCAACTCTGACTGTGTGCCGCTTTCAAGTCTACTGAGAAAGCTGGCGACGCGGTTCTGAAGCTGCATGCCGAGTTGGACACTATGAGAGGGAGACTTTGATTCTCGACTCCGCCAAGCCTTGACTATTGAGAATTTGAGGGTTTCTAATGTTCTTCGTGAACAACTATCTCGTATTTTTGGCCGAATTGCTGCTCGATTTAATGACCTGGACAGGAACTTTGAGGCCTTTTTGTCGTACGCTGAGTTCATTGGACCGACTTGATGATTGCCATGATGAACGAGTTCAAGGAACTTGTTGATAGGGAGAGCTTGACGCCGCTGCTTCTGGGAGACTTGTTTGTCCCTGTTTTTAAAGTGGAAGAAGCCTCTAATACTGGTGAAAGTGGACTCCCATGAGCACCGTAATATCTCCGGGCTTTGTCGTATTCTTCTCTTTGTAATTGCCGCTTGGCTTCTTTTAAATGAAATGAAGTTTGATGTTTATAAATATTTTTCTTGTGTAAATGAAATGAAGTTTGATAAATATTTTTCTTGTGTAAATGAAATGAAGTTTGATGTTTGATTATGAATGAAAATTATTTAATTTATTGACTCATCATTTTACGAATTCTGGTTCCTGAGATCCTTTTCTTGTTTTTGCGCGCTTAGTCAAGTTTCTTCCTGTGTTTAGAGAGTTTGATCTCGTTTTAGCTTAGAAAGAGAACTTTTTGTTATGCGGCTTTCAAAGCTGTGATTTTAGGACTCAGTTTGAGTTTAAAAAAGTTTACACTCAGAAATCATATTCGTAAAACTTTATCTAAAGAATTTCTGATTATCTGTACTGAATTCATGTTCTATATGTGTTCAAGACTTTTCATATCGTAATTCTGTACAAAGCTATGCTTTGCCATTAAATGAGATTTTAGTCTCGACAAATCTATACAAAGCTATGCTTTATCGTTAAGTGAGATTTTAATCTCGGCAAATCTGTACAAAGCTATGCTTTGTCTTGTGATGAGAATTGATCTCATTAATCTGTACGGAACTATGCTCTGTTGTTTTGCAAGAATTTAATCTCAACAAATCTGTACAAAGCTATGCTTTGTCTTTTGAATAAGAATTGATCTTGTGACTCTGTATGGAATTATGTTCCGTCATTTGGTGAGATTTTTTAATCTCAAAAGATCTATACAAAGCTTATGCCTTGTATTTTTGTGAGAATTAGATAACCGTCAATGCTACAAGTGGTTAGTCTCGTACCAGTCAAGTATTGTATCTGAGTTTTGATTAGGAGCAAGAATTAGATTCTTCTATAAGTTTTTCGAGGTCATACTCGGCGAGTTTAAAACTCGATTTTAAAGATAAGGACTAGGCCTTAGTTAGAGATTTTCGTGATTTGACTCTGGAAATTAAGTTTTGTGAGATTGTACTCGGCGAGTTTAGAAATCGGCATTTGAGATAAGGATTAGGCCTTAGTCATAGATTCTCGAGGTCAGACTCGATGAAGTTTCTGTGATTTGGACAAGTTTTTTGAGGTTGGGCTCGGCGAGATCTTAAGACTTGGCTTAAGGATAAATTATGTTTGTATTTACGAGAATTTATCTCGATTTGCGACTTTGGTGGATATAGGGTGTAACCCATACTATTTTTTTAAGATGTCGACTAGGTGTAAATAATTTTTTTATAGAATTCTAGCATACCTAAAGGCTACCTACGTACCCCGAAGGGATCAGGTCAAGACATAGTTCTCATTACATAATTAATTAAATAGATATAGATGCGTTAAGTATCACATCTAATTCGCCGAGTTGGCGAGCCTTTAATAGTAATATCGCTTTAAGTTGATGGAGTTCCAACTTCGAGGAATCAGTTCTCCTTCCATGTTAGCGTTCTTGTAGATTCTTGGATTTACGACTTCAAAGATAATGTATGGCCCTTCCCAATTTGCGCCGAGTTTCCCAGCATTGAGTTCAACCGTGTTCTCGAACACTTTTCAAAGTACAAGGTCTCCGACTGCAAAGTGTCATCCGTATACTTTCTTATTGTAGTACTTTGCCGCTTGTTTCTGATAGTTTTGTACTCGAAGAAGTGCCTCACTGTGTTCTTCTTCTAAGTCGTTGATGCTATTTTCCATAGCATTAGTGTTAGCATCTTCATTATCAAAAAGACGTTCTTGGCGTAGAGTTGGCACAGCTATCTCGGCTGGAGCCATTTCTTCCATTCCATGAGAAAGGGAGAATGGAGTTTGTCTGGTCGATCAGCGAGGTGTGGTCCAATGTGACCATAATACGCCCTCCAACTTGGAAGCCCAACTTCTTTTCTTTTCAGAGATTCGCTTCTTTAGACCATCGAGGATCTGTTTATTCGTGGCCTCAGCTTGGCCATTTTCTTGTGGGGGTTGTGATATTGATTTACTTACGCGGATATTCCATCTGGCGTAAAAGTTGGTGAGTTTTTTTGAGATAAATTGGGATCTGTTATCAGTCACAATCTCGTATGGTAGACCACGTCGGCAGATAATATTCTTCCACACAAATTTGATCATGTGTTTGTCCTTGATCTTAGAATAAGTTTCTGCTTCGACCTACTTTAAGAAGTAGTCGGTCATAACAAGCATAAACTTCTTTTGTCGTGATGACGGTAATGACCCGATTATATCCACTGCCCATCACATAAATGGATAAGGCATAATTGTTGATGTCAGCTCCTTGTTTGGAGCATGAATGATGTGTCTTTGACACTTGTCACACTTAGCAGTGTATTCGGCGTAATATCTTGCCATAGTCAGCCAATAGTAGCTGAGTTTTCTGATCTTCTGAATGAGTGTTCTTCTATTGTTGTTGTTTCCTCCCGCTCCATCATGTGTCTTTTTAATGATCTCATCGACTTTTTCACCGTGAACGCAAGTGAGTAGTACTCCGTTTGTACTTCTTCAGTAGAATTTTTTGTCAACTTGGGTGTAAAAAGCACACTTGGGTTTTAATCGCTGACTACCCATCAGTCTTTAGGCATTTCACCATCTCGAATGTATGCGAGGATCTTGTCTCGCCAATCCACTTTTGTTTTGTCGTTCTTTTGGTGTCTGCCATCTCAGAATATGATCCTTCTCAGACTTCGTCTATAGTCGTGACGAGTTATAGATCTCCTTTTAGTAGGATTATATTTGGGCGATCTATACTTTCCCTTGGGATGATTCATCTTTGGATGGGATCTATTGTGGACGCAAGAGCTGCTAGGGCATCAGCGGATGTGTTCTTGGACCTTGAGATTTTGTTGATCCTAAATCTCAAATCCTTGGTCAATTCTTTTACCAGGTGAAGATAAGCTTCGATTCGATTATTCTTCGTGTTGTAACCTCTGTTAACCTGGTTAACGATGAGTTGGGAGTCACAATGATAGTCAATATCAGTAGCTCTGACTTCCTTAGCTAGTTTAAGTCTTGCAATTAACGCCTTGTACTCTGTCTTGTTGTTTGAAGCTGGGAATGCAGGTCAGAATGACTGTTCTAAGACTTCTCCCATAGGGTTCTCTAGTCGGATGCCTACTCCTGATCCGTGTTGTGATGAAGATCCATCCATGTATATCCTCCATGTTTGATCTTTGGCCGACTCTAGAGGTTATAAATCTGGAGATTGCTCGATTAAGAAATTGGCTAAGACTTGCGACTTCTCACTTGTGCGTCCTTTGAATTCGATGTCATACTCGCTTAATTCAATGGCCCATTTTGCATTCGCCCTGACTAGTTTGGATTATATAGTATCATTCGCAGTGGATGATTCGTTAATACTATAACGGTATGAGATTGGAAGTAAGATCGCAACTTCCTTGCTGAAGTAACTACTACTAACATAAGCTTCTCTGTAGTTGGGTATCTAGACTCGGTTCCATCTAACGACTTGTTGATATAGAAGATCGGGTACTGAGTTCCTCTGTCATATCAAACTAGTACAAACTACCGAGGTAGAAACTGCGATGTATAAATACAGTGGTTCTCTATTTTCTGGTTTGGCGAGTATCAGCGGTGTTGAAAGGTACTCTTTCAACTTGGAGAAAGCCTTTTTGCAAGTTTTGTCCCACTTGAACTCTTTGTTTCCTCGCAACAAGTTATAGAATAGAAGATACTTGTCGGTTGAGCGCAATATGAAGCGGTTTAGGGTGGCTATTCGGCCTGTTAGCCTTTGTACTCCCCACTTGTTCTTTGGAGAAGACAATTCTTGGATTACCATAACCTGCTTCAGATTAGCTTCGATTCCTCGTGATGTAACCCCAAAAGTACATTTTGCTGGGTTGAGCTTCATCTGGTATTCATTTAGAGTCTTGAAGCAGCGAGCTAAATGATCAACACTATCTTCTGCTTTTAACAACTTGACCAACATGTCGTCTATATATACTTCCATTTTTTGCCCGAATTGGTCGGCAAACATTTTGTTTACGAGGCGGTGGTAGGTTGCTCCAGCATTCTTCAGGCCAAATGGCATTACTCTGTAGCAATAAGTGCCCCGTTCCATGATGAATGAAGTTTTCTCCATGTCGTCAGGGTGCATCTGAATCTGATTATATCCCGAGAAAGCATCCATGAACAAAAAAGTTTGTTTCCAGCGGTTGCCTCACTGATTCGGTCAACATTCGGCAATGGGTAGCTGTCCTTTGGGTATGCTTTGTTGAGATCAGTAAAGTCTACGCAGTCTCGCTATTTATCATTCTTCTTCGGAGTGACTATCGGATTGGCTAGCCATCCAAGATATTGAACTTTGGTGATAGATACAATTTCAATCAGCTTTTTGACCTCTTCAATTACAGCCTTTGTTCTCTTTGGCCCGAGCTTTCTTCTTTTCTATTTAATCGGCTAATATGTTGGGTCAACATTTAGCCTATGACATGTGATTTCCGGGTTGATTTCAGGCATGTCACTTGGTGGCCATGAAAAGGTTGTCACATTCTCTTCAAGGAGCCAAATCAGCTTCTCTTTGATTGGCTTGCTCAAGTCAATGCTGATGCTTACGTTGTTGGGTTGGTCAAATCGATGTTGATGAGTTCAACAGTCAATTGGTCTGGCTTCTCGGGAGCAAGCGGTTCAGTTAGTACTCTGCTTCCTACTAATGCAGCGATCATGCACGATTTGTCCTTAACTTCAACTCGACAATTAAGCAAGTTCTTGCCATCTTCTGATCTCTTTTGAGTGTATAGACTCCTTCGTTTGATGGGATCTTAACACATTGATGATAGGTTGAGGGCACAGCTTTCATCGTATGTATCCAAGGTGTTCCTAAGATCCTGTTGTAGATTGGTGGCTTGTCTACAACGAGTAGTTTAATCCATCTCATAATTCCAGCAACTCAGACTGCTAGCTTCACCGTTTCGATTGCATTGATTGTACTTCCATCAATTGCGGTCAATGTCCTATCCACGAGTTTGAGCTGAATATTTGGCAGTGCCATTTTTTCCAAAGTTTCTTTGAATAAAAGATTTACTGAACTCTGACTATCAATGATAATTCATGAAACATCACAGTTGGCAACTTGGAGTTCAACAACTATGGGGTCATTATACGGGAAGCTGAATCCTTTAACATCTTTGGCGGTGAAAGTGATCACCGAATCCACTACGTGCATGCACTCCCTGACGGACTCCTGGTTGACTAAGGCAACAAACTTTTTGTTCGTATTTCTTAATTGAATGAATAGTGTTGTTACAAAACTGAAATTCACCCATGATTACACCGACAATAACTCGTGGATCACCGGATCCATCATTGTTTCCTAGTGGCTTTTTCCGCTTAGTTGCCTCCGAAGTGTCTGATTTGAAAGTAGCTTCTCGTAGCTCGGCTTCTCGTAGCTCGGCTTCCTTCCGCTTTTGTGCTTTATACCTCTAGGTTTCCTCTTCTGAAACCTCCAACTCTACCTTATTGAATTTCTCAGCAAGAAATTCTTGTAACTATTTGCACTTTGCGGTTGAATAACCTGCTTTCTTGTGGAACCCGTAATATTTGTTCTGGTTGTATGTGCTTTTGAATGACTTACCGTAGGGGCTGTTATTCTCCCCAACTCGGAAAGCGGTTATTGAGTTTGCTTTCCCTTGATTGTGTTGTCTCGGCTTGTAGTGCCATTCTCTCGGCTCTTTAGTTGCCGAGTTCCGTTGCATATCTTCATTCTGCGAGAGGATTTACTTTTCCTTTACGTACTCCGCGTGTCTCGCTACTCTGCAAAGGGCTTCAGAGATTTTATTTGGCCTGTTGACGAAGAGGTCTTGTTTAAGTCCCTCATCGGTCACCATTCCAGTTTGGAGGACTTCGATAGCCATGTCGTCACTGATTTTAGCCTTTGTCATGATCTTTTTGAAGCGTCCGAGGTATGACTTCAAGGGCTTGTCAAAGCCTTGCCTTAAGGATCTCAACTCAGCAGTCAAGGTATCCTGATTGACGAATAAGGAATACTGCTTCATAAACAACTCGACAAGTTGGTTGAAGCTTTCTATTGACCCGGCTGGCAACTTGGTGAACCATACCAAGGCGTCTTCGGTCAAATTCTCTGCAAAGTGCTCACAGTAAGCTGGGTCTTCATTGTCCATGGTGTAGTTAGTCTTGTTCATCATGACATTGAAAGCGCTAATAAATTCTATGGGGTTTGAATTCCCATCATAGGAGGGGCAGCAGAGCTGCAATCCTCTATTTACTGAGACTCTTCTCAGCCGCGGTGCGAATGGCGAGTTCTGTGTCTGAGCTAGGATGCTTCCTATCTCAGGTGCCGAGCTGGTAGCTTGATAGAATTTTGACCTCATGTCATCCCTCATCTTTAGTACGGTCGCAGCATCTAACGTTGCTTGACCATGTCATCCAGACATGCTCGGTATGGTGGAATGATCTTGCACCAAGGTGTTCACTGGCTGTGGAATCGGTAAATCTCTGAATAGTGTTTTTTGAACACTAGCCAATGATTTTGTGCACGGCCTATTGACCTGTGTAGCCGGGCGACTACTCTCATTCAACAAGATTCGAGTCTATCGAATCTTTCAGCGTTTCTTCGATTAGAAGCTTCGTGTTGTGCGATAAGGTTTCACACTAAAGTTCTGAGCGTCAGTGATCCCGGTGGTGGTGGCGGAAGATCAGTATCTTCTCGAGTTTCCTGTTGGTTCTCCTCCTAAGTTTGAGTTGAATTCATGGTTGATCCATTCGTTAAATCGACATGCTCTTGAGAGAGAGGTTCCCTCCTTTCTGGTGAGCTGATGGTAATTTCTCTTTCAACCATCTTTCTTCTCTCAGAACTCTTTCTTGCCTTTGTGAAGATGTCCTTCGATATCTTCCCCACAAACGACGCCAAGTGTTGGAACCGGTCTTAGCATAATTGGTACAAAAACAGAGGTTCCTGATTAAAAGAGTGGAGGAGAATGGGCAAGGAAACTTGTAGATTGGATTAGGAGCAAGAGCTAGTTAACTAAGATAAGAAGAGATGATTACCGACTTGGTGTTCTTATTAGACTTAAGTATGCCAAAAAGTGGATCTCTTCTTTCAAAGGATTATGCATCTATTTATAGTTTATAGAGGTGGTTACATGTGTAGAAAAAGGAAGATTTACAATTTTTTTTGATAAGATTGAATTGGTTAAGATTCATAGATTTGTGGAAAATTTTCATGTTGGAATAGGCAAATTTCTATTTATTTATTTTTGCTGACATGTCATCCGACTTCTCTTCAGGTTCGTAGAACCTTTCAAGAAACGAGATTTTTGCCTAGTCAAATATATTATCCAAGTTGAAGACTTAGTGCTTGCAACCAGATTATTTTTTTGTATTAACCCATTGTTTTCAGTAGACAAGAGTAGGATCTCGAATCCACCTCCAACAGAAGATATGAGATGTAACATAATTTAACGTTTCCTAATATTAAAATATTAAATTGTAAAATTTTAAATAATGATTTTAAAGTTTAAATTAAATTATATAATTATAAAAGTTAAAATAACAAACCTTTTTAGTTCTAAACCCATATTTGTATTAGGGTTTTAAATAATAGATATTTGATTTGCATCTTATATATTAAAGCGGAAAGTGGGAGACACTTTCATTTTGACCGTGTTATAAACTTTAGGAAAAATTAAAACATAGTTTGTAACAACCCTTAAAAATAGGCTTATGGTAGGTTCTGTTACAGATTTATATATAAAAATTTAAAACTAATAAATATTTTAAAAAAAACAAAAAAACAAAAAAACAAAAAAACAAAAAAACAAAAAAACAAAAAAACAAAAAAACAAAAAAACAAAAAAACAAAAAAAAAATTAATATAAATATATCGGTTACAAATTTGATTCTTGATTTTGTTTAGGTTCGGGTTTAGACTCAATTTTCTGGGTACATATATTTAAGACCCATTTATGGTATTTTTCGGGTTTGGTTCCTCTAATTTAGTATTTTGGTTTTTTTATTTAAGATTTAGTCAGATATTTTTATTTTTTGGATATGGTTCGGTTCGGTATATATCAAATTCGGGTTTAGAGATATTTTTATATAAAAATTTAAAATAATAATAATAAAAAACTCTAGAAAACTAAAATTTGGTTCTTGATTTGGTTTTGGTTCGGGTTTGAGCTTAGGTTTTTTTATATATAGATTTAGGATAAATTAATTTTGGTTCAGGTCACAGTCATTGAATCAACATTTCAAAAACAATATTTCAAAATATCGGGCCTAATAACCTAAATGAATAAAATTTGAAAATAATCAAATCCCGCGTTATAATGCGGGTATAATCTTTGTTAATGATATAAAATTATTAAATACACATAATAGAAAACTCAAATTATTTTGTAAATTGATTTAACGTTTTTAATATTTAAATTTTTTTTTTTGTCAAGTAGCCTAGAAACTTTTAGTTCTCTTCTTTATACTGCAGGTAAAAGGTATTTAATATTTAATTATTAAATATTAAATTATTACGTAGATATATATAAATTTGAATTGTTGTTAGAGTAATTTCAAAAATATTGTAGAGTTTAAAGAATATTATTTTTTATTGACTTTAAATTTAAAAGTCTTACGTAGACTTTAAAGAATATTAGATTTAATTAACAGATTAATAGGTGTTAAATAATATTATTTTTTCAACTGTATTATATAATCTTGTAATAAATAATTAACTAAATCCTAGTAGACCTAGTAGGGTCCAAAAAAACAAATATAACACATGATTAAAAAGCCTATTTTCACATATTGTATTTTTATTATATAGAGATATATGAATTATTAATATAAAGATATAATAATATTTTTTTTAGTAACAAATTTAATAAGTTTAAAACTAAAAATCTAACACATGACTTAAACTTGTGTTTTCAATAAATTAGCAGAATATATATAGAGTACTTTAGAAGAATGTTCGTCATATGATGTATATTCCGACCATAAGTTTTACATTCCGCCCAAAAACATATGATTTTGACTTTTAAGCCTTAAGATGAATCGACCAATTGCCTAACATTCTGATTTTAATTATGCAACTGTAAATGTGGGTTGTCTCACATTTTTTGTTATTGGGCCTTATGGACCGAAATTGGTTTGGCGGATCCATAAGAGAGAAAAGCAGAAGACCAATATTTGGGCCACTAATTTGATGTTATCGGCCCATTACTAAGTTTGTTACAAACAAACTTAACAGAGTTGTTAAATACTTGTAATATGCAAATCGGAGAAGATGATTCCGATTGCATTCAGTCTTCTTTCTTTCTCTCTGTAATATTTAAAAACAAACGAAGAAGCTTAGTGAATTCCGGTGAAGAAACCGAAGAGAGATGTACCCATTCAAACGGGGAACTCTATAATTCCGAGTCGTGTTATTTCTTTTACCTTCATCGATTCGTTTCTTTCTCTTCATTGTTCTCTTAAATTGTTTCTAACAAAGGAGTGTTGAGCTGATTCTGTAACAAGTGGTAT
>OVBA01003773.1:1760-26351 GCA_900406435.1 Lepidium aucheri
TTCCACCTAAGTTTCATGGACATTGTTCTGCACTTGAAGTCACACAGAATTCTGATAATATGAGTTTTGCACAAGTGGTTGGTATGATGCAAGCCTATGAAATTCAACTCAATAAGGGAGTCGAACCACATCATGAGAAGGGAGTAGCTCTAATTGCTGAAGAANTAACTGCTGAAGAAAAAACAGAGCTACCTATGGTTGATCTGGAAGATCAAGTTGGATTAATTGTCAAAAAACATCTTCGGAAATTTGAAAGAGGACAGAAGAGGGACAATCGGGTGTTTGTCAAACAGGGAAGTGACAAAGGTCAACCAATTTCAGACAAACAGTNGTGACAAAGTTCAACCAAGTTCAGACAAACAGTTTCTAGAGTGTCAGGGTTATGGTCATTTCAAAGCTGACTGTCCCACTATTCGAAGGAAGATGACCTTAAAGTGTTTTGAATGTCAAGGTTATGGCCATATGAAGTCAGAGTGTGTGGGTGCATTTAAACGAAAGGATAAGAATGCTCTTGTTAGCTGGAGTGAAAGTGACACAGAAGATGAAGAAAATAACAATGATCTGGAGGCATACTATGCAAATTTTGGTGTTGTTGAAATGACAGAAGACAAAGAAGCTGTGCAAGAGGAACAAACATATGTCAACTTTATAGCTCAAAATTCAGATTCAGATGAGGAGACAGAAGATGAGGATGACTTAGGATTATCTCCAGCTGATGAAATGTAGATTGTGTGTAGAAATCTGGTAGAACTTCAAGAAAAGAACCTGTCATTAATGTCTGAAACAGATAAGTTGAAGAAATTGCTACAGAAGTTGGAAACAGAACTTGAGCAGGAGAAAACCAAGAATCAAGAGTTAGAGGGTCGACTGTCAGGCCAACTCAAAAATATCAAGCTGCTATCAAAAGGTACAAAGGATCTTGATAAGCTCCTGCAGTATGGAAGAACCGACAAAGGTAACTGGGGTTTAGGATATCGCAGAGCTGAAAACACTACAACAAGTACGGTATTTTTCAAAGCCAGTAACACTGATCTAGGATCAACTTCACATCAGAATTCTGAAAGAGTGGGTCGGGAAACCATTCACAACAAGGATCAAAGAATATCAAGATTTATTTCGAAGCAAGTAAAGGCTCGAAGACAACAATACAGTCAGAATTATCGTCCATATATGCAACAGAGGGGAGTTCAGCAAGGTAGGCTCAGGCATCCTCAGAGATTCGGGGAGAAACAGAGGATTGGTAAACAACAGTGGTTTAATCAGAATCAGTGGTATGGATGCGAAGAAAACAACAGACTTCTGTTCACCGACTTTAGATAACAAGCTCCTGATTGTTGGTACTATGGAAAACTTGGGCACATCAGATCTCAATGCTACAAGTTTCAGAGGCGTATTGATAATATCATAGACCAACAAAGGTATCATAAAGATGCTAAGAAGTCTAGAAAAGCATGGGTTAAGAAGCAGGATATGTACTATCAAGTAGCTTTTACTGCTGGTAGAGGAAATAGAGGAACTGCAGCGAGTGGCTGGTATTTTGACAGTGGGTGCTTGAGACACATGACAGGAACAGAAGAAAATCTGTTAAATTTTCAGAAAGGTACTGGTGGTAAAGTTACATTTGGAGGAGGAGCAAAAGGTGATCTTAAGGGAAAAGGAGATACAAGTGGACCATTTCAGCCTGAGCTGAGGGATGTCTATCTGATTGATGGTTTGAAACCAAATCTTATCAGCATCAGTCAGCTGTGTGATCAAGATCTTGATGTAACGTTTACCAAGCTTGGGTGCAAAGCTTACAACACTCAAGGAGTTGTTGTACTGGAGGGTATTAGATCTGACAATGATTGTTATATGTGGGTTTCTGAAAAGAAATGTCTAAGTGATGTTCAAGAGAATGAAAGGACGATGTGGCACCAACGATTGGGACACATGAATTATCGAATAATGGTGAAACTTGCAAATCAAGAAGTTGTTTGTGGACTGCCAAAGTTTCAGAGTTCACAGGAGTTTGTATGTGGTTCATGCAACATGGAAAAACAAGTCAAAACTCAACACAGATCTGTTCCTGATGTTAAATCCACAACACCTTTAGAGCTGGTACACATGGATTTGATGGGACCAATCCAAGTAACGAGTTTAGGAGGAAAGAAATATATACTGGTGATGGTTGATGATTTTTCACGGTTTACATGGGTCAGATTTCTGAGAGAAAAGAATGAGACTATAGAAAGCTTCAAAATTCTGGCACTTCAACTTAAAAATGAACACAATGGAATCAAGTCTATTAGAAGTGATCACGGTGGTGAATTTCAAAGTGCTTTGTTTGAGCAATTCTTTGGAACTCAAGGTATCACTCACACCTACTCAGCTCCACGTACACCATAACAGAATGGTGTAGTAGAACGGAAAAACCGAACCCTTCAGGAGATGGCCAGAGCTATGCTCCATGGAAATGGTGTAGCAAAACACTTTTGGGCAGAAGCTGTGAACACAACCTGTTATATCATCAACAGGGTGTATGTCAGAAAAGGCACCAACAAAACACCATATGAGCTACGGAAGGGAAAAACTCCAACTGTCAGCACTTTCACGTCATTGAGTGTGTGTGTTATATCTTAAATGATAAAGATCAACTCGGAAAGTTTGATTCTAAAAGTAACACATGCATCTTTCTGGGTTATTTAGGAACTAGTACAACATTTCGAGTTTATAACAAGCGCACGTTAACTGTTCAGAAAACTATCAATGTTGTGTTTGATGATGCATCCTCACATAGAATTGAAGTCCTACCAACCAATTCTGATGAATCAGAACCACAAATTACTGATTCAAGTCCAAAATCACTGGAAAAAGATCATGATCAGAAGAATCTGGAAGTCCATAAAAACCACTCCAAGGAAGATGTAATTGGTAAATTACACAGTGGTAGAGTCACCAGAGGAAAACAGATAAACTTCAAAGATTTGTCTGAAGGAAGTAAAGACACTATGCTGATATATTTTACATGCTTTGTCTCTGTCACAGAACCAAAGAATCACAAAGAAGCCCTTCAAGATGAGTTTTGGATTGAATCAATGCAAGAAGAGATTGGCAACTTTCAAAGACTGAATGTCTGGGAATTAGTTCCTAGACCAGAAGGTGTGAATATTGTCGGCACTAAATGGATCTTCAAAAACAAGATAGATGAAAATGGAGTTGTGGTTCACATTAAGACTCGCTTAGTTGCTCAAGGATATTTACAAGTGGAAGAGGTTGATTTTGATGAGACATTTGCACCAGTAGCAAGACTTGAATCAATCAGATTTCTGTTAGGGATGGCTTGCAAACACAAGTTCAAACTCTATCAGATAGACGTCAAAAGTGCTTTCTTGAACGGTTGGCTGCAAGAAGAAGTATATGTGGAGCAACCTAAGGGGTTTGAAAGTCCAGAACATCCAGAGTATGTATACAAGCTTCACAAAGCACTGTATGGTCTGAAACAGGCTCCTCGAGCATGGTATGAAAGATTGGCTACATTTCTCATTGAAAAAGGATATTCACGAAGAAATGTTGACAAGATGTTGTTTATTAAGGGATCAGAAATAGACTTCATGGTAGTTCAGATCTATGTCGACGACATTGTTTTTGGTTCTACAAATCAAGAGTTAGTAAATGACTTTGTCAAGGTCATGACTCAAGAATTTGAAATGAGCATGTGGGGAGAATTGAGCTACTTTTTGGGGCTTCAAGTGAAACAGACAGATGCTGGAATCTTTGTGAGTCAGAGTACGTATGCAAAGAATTTAATAAACCGTTTTGGGCTGACATCTTCCAAAGGAGCTAGAACACCTATGGCCACAACAGAGAAGTTGTCAAGAGCTGAGTCAGGAGAGGATGTTGATGAGAAACTCTACAAAAGTATGATTGGAAGTCTACTGTATCTGACAGCCAATCGTCCAGATTTGTGTTATGTTGTGGGTGTGTGTGCTCGATATCAGGCCAAGCCTAAGAAATCTCATCTTCTCGCTGTAAAGAGAATCATCAAGTATGTTAAAAACTTAGTTNAGTTTGGGTATCTACTTCACCAAAGACACAAACAGCACTTTGGTAGGATACTGTGATGCTGATTGGGCTGGTTCGTTAGATGACAGAAGAAGTACTAGTGGAGGGTGTTTCTTCATGGGTAATAATCTGATCTCCTGGTTAAGTCGGAAACAAAACAGTGTTTCCTTGTCTACAGCAGAGGCTGAGTACATTGCTCTTGGAAGCTGTTGTACACAACTTCTGTGGATGAAACAGATGGCTGATGATTACGGTACTCCTTTTACACCCTTTCTTATTCACTGCGATAACCAAAGTGCCATTAATATTGCCAAAAAATCCTGTGTTACACTCTCGAACTAAACATATTATGATCAGACATCATTTTATTCGAGAATTAGTTGAGGAGAAAGTAGTCGTTATTGATCATGTGAATTCTAAATCTCAAATAGCTGATATTTTCACCAACCACTAGATTTTAATCATTATATTCAATTAAGATCTACTATTGGCGTTTGTGAAATCTAAATTGTTCCTCGAGTGTGTAAAGTGTTGACAGGGACATGATAATGGCTATACTGTACAGACAAATCTCTAGAGTTGATGGTATATACGAGATTCTGCATGCTGTGGAAAATAGCTGCATGTCATGCCGTTCTGTTTAAGGATTTGTTTGGAGATAGGATACTGTGATACAGGAGGTCAAAGAGCTAAGGAGAGCAACTGTATCCGCTGATTGATAGTCAACGTGATGTCAGTGATACAACGCTGTGTTAAAAACACAGTAGTCTGTTAGACAAACAATAAATTGAGAAGTCAAGTGATATTCTTGTTATGTCTATCAAACAGTGAGCAACAACTAAATGCAAGCAATGATCTGTTCTACCCAATGTGTGCTCTTATGTGTAAGGAAAACAAAAAAAAATCAGAAGAAGAGTCCTTGCACACAGTAAAATGTCTCTCCAAAGGAAGTTCCAGCTGCCTGTGGCACAGAATCAGAATCTAGATACTGTCTGATAAACAGGATAAATGTATGACTGGTGAAAGACTAGCCACAGAAGCCAATCACGTATATGGTGTAGACTTAAAGAAACATGCATTACTATACAATGGCCATAAGTTCAGTCCTTCTATCGGCTCATTACACAACTCGCTGTGGAAGCAAGCTCTTAAGGTAACATCTCTCTAAGTCTATCAGTACTGGCAACTAAAATGAATTAAAGAGAAAGATTCACATGTTTTGGTAATGACTTGGGTCACTCAATGCTGAACTTGAAATAAACTGAGTAAATTGCCAGTGTCATTTTGTTTGGCCTGTCGATGCCCTGTGTGTATCAATGATCTGTTTGTCTAAGTGAGTGCACAAGAGTATAGCAATGGGCTGTGTAAAGCCCAACAGTTAGAGGAATACGAATGAGCAAGTTAGAGGGAAATGAAATTAGGTTTTCATCACCTACATAGGGGAGTGGAACTGTCTTGTCACTCACAAACACGCTATTCTCAGAAACATTCTCTCTCACAAATTCTAGCTCAATCCTCAAACGCCACCATGAAATCTGTTCTCTCATCCTTGTCAAGACTTGTTGGTCACACCTCCGCGCATCTTTTTTCAGAAGATGAATCATCATCATCCTCTCACATGCTATCACCACCTTCGCCAGGCAAAACCCTAGATGCAAAGCACACAGCCGCTGCCGTTGAGGAGTAGTCTCCGGTAAAGTCAGATCATGTCCTAGAACACGAAGGGTCAAAACCTAACTCGCCATGTGAAGCGGCTGTCTTCAAGATCATGTCACCATCTCTGCTCCAGTATCTCCTGTCTCTTCAAGTCCTCCGGCTGTTCGAGATCAAGCTCCTCAAATGTCATCAAATTCTCTTCTGCCTCCTGGATCTCCCGTTGCTTCGCCGCCGAGTCAATGGCAAAACCCCTCTACTGCACAATCAGAATCAGAGAAGATACATTCGATGGTTAACCCTCAGGTTATGCACATGTCTGAAGACTCCTCTGACAAATCTCCAGCCAAACAGTCAGCCGCTACATCTGCTCCGCCAATTTCGTCTTGACTCCGTCAACGTCGTCAGTCTCTGGGAGAAGTTCCTCCTAGCAAGCGATCTAAGATCAAAATAGAGACCGCTATACCTTCCAATGCTTCAGTGATTGCGAAAAGGTACCAAACTTTCTCCACCCAAAAACAAATTTTGGAAGAAACAATCTTTGATTTCACTAAGGAAGCAAAAGCTAAGGAGATTGTAGAGAAAGCAAGGTTAATAAGAACTGTGACAGACATTTCAGTCTATGATCGTGAGTTAGTATTCGAGTTCTTTGCTGCCTTACTGTCTACAAAAACATCTGACAAGGTTGTGAAAGTAAATCTCTGTGGGGATGAGTTTGAATTCTCTGCCTCTCTTGTCAACGCTCTGTTTGGACTTCCCGATGTTGATGACTCAGGAACCTTGGAGAAAATGGTACATGTTTCTGATGATGATCTGGCAGCCTTTTTGACTAATGATTCTATCACGGTGTGGAAAGGAATCCTCTCCTCCTTGTTTGTCAAAGAGTACAGAAATCTGTACAAGATCTGCCGTAGGAACTGGTACCCCACCAACAATGTGTCTTATGGTAACAAGACACGAGCTCGGATTCTGTACATGCTGCTCAAGGGAATGCCATTTGATCTGGGCAAGATAGTTTTTGATCATGTATTGGAGGTTGCTCAGAATCCGGACTCAAAGTTCTGGCTGCCATATCCCAGCTTGCTGTTCAATCTGCTATCAAAACAGCAGCTTATTCCAGTCAAGACAAGCACAGCAAGTCGTCCACCTCGCCCTCAGAAATCCAAGACCAAGGCTATGTCCGCAAACAAGCAGAAACAGGCTACTCAGAAGGGACAAGGTTCTAATTCGCAGCAACAGGAATTCCCGTCAGCTGAGCAACCAAAGACAGTGATCAGACAAGCAATTAGGCTGCTGGAATCGTTGCTCACACCAGGTAAGTGACTCTGTGTATACTCTATTCTTAGTTGTGATGATAGAAAGTGATGTTTTTAACTCAGTTGTGATGTCAAACAGGGGGAGACTACTCAAAGTCAGATGCATGATCATGGAGGAGTTTAGTTTATGGGGGAGCTCTTTTGATTTGAAGTTTTAGTTTAATCTTCTGTGTATCTTTTGGCTAGTGCTTTGTGATTTTATCTTGCTGAAAACTTCAATATTTGTCTTTAAACTTGCGGGTTGTAATATTGTTTTGGGATTTGCATGTTTGAACTCTGATCTTATAATGTTCTGTCTATTTTTGTTTAACCGGGAGTGTAGTGTGTTGCTATGTGATTTATCTTGCCACAGGTCTATAAAGTGTTTGACGATCAAACTGAGCTAAAAAGGGGTAGATTGAAGATGCATAGAGACTGAACATAGAGATGACGATGCATGGATGACTGGACATAGAGATATTCAGCAAAGAGGAAACATGCGAGTCATCAGATGTCTGTCAAGACAGATGAGTGTGAGTGAGACAGAAATGGAAAGAACCATTATGTAAAGTATTTCCATTTCTGACTGATCACGAGAAGATACTAGGTTTAGTATATAAGTGAGATGATGAGGGTTGAGCGGCGGCTAACGCTTCTAAATCTCGAAGAACATAATATTGAATCTTAGAGAGAAAAATGTCTTAAGAGATTGATTGTGTGAGTGTTTTTTGTTTTGAGTTTGTGAGAAACTTATATAAGACTTTTGTAAGAAAAGTTTATATAAATAAAACGAATCGAGCGTTGAGATCGGCGCTTTCCGATCAAGTGTTTTTGTTTCTCTTTGCCATATAATTTCACTCTCATGATCTATATATAGAGATACATGAAGCATCATGATATATAATCTTATCAACTTGTCCACTCAGCTGCGGTTTCACATAATTTCCTCGAAAAAGGTTCTAACATTCGTTTTCAGATTTTCATACAAGACTTTTCTTAGTTTTTATATGTCCATACAAACATTTAAGACAGATATTTTGTCATAAAAAGACTTAACAGTTTTCCCTTAAAAGATTTTCTTTCTTTTACATAAAATATAAGAACCTATATTTAGATCATAAAATTATACTAAAACTGTAATGATTTAACTATAAAAAAGGGAAAAACCACTTGTTTTTTTTTTAATTGGATCTCCAAACCTCTATTCATACATTACAAGAAATCATATTTATTATGTCATTTATTGTATTTGTTTATATCAGTTTTGAATTCATATAACTACAATTTATATTATTTATAAAACCGATTCTGAAACCGGTGACTCAAGTACTTAGGGGTATATTGAAACTAAAATTTCAGGTAATTTTTTTTTTCTTAAATCACATGTTATTCAATTAATAATTTCTAAATCACTTCTCAAATCTTGTGTTAGTAAATTTAAAATTTCTATGAAATTAATTAAAATAATACACAATATCTTTTTATTCAATCTATAATTTATCATAATCGTATATCTTATTATTCAATCAATAATATTATCTACAGAGATGGAATTGTAACTACTTGAGGAGCAAAAACATTTCCCATAACTTAAATTTATTGATATAGTTATATATATTATACCCAAGACATATAAAAAAACATAAATAATATTTACACAAAAAGAAATATTTAATATAACCTGTGGTACAAAAACTAATATATATATATATATATATTTTAATACTGAACATAAGGTAACCACAACAAGAATACATGGTTGATTACCGATCAGAGATTTCTGAGGTCAAAACTTTTTGACTGTAATTTAACCGTGATTGATGGAGAAAAAAATATCAAAACAATAGTCGAAAAAGGTCAGAAATTTTCAACCGATTCGGTAAGGAAAAAAATAGTCCAAAATTTTCAACTGTTTTCTACTGTTATTAACCATATTCGGCTTTAGAGTTTAGGATTTAGGGTTTAGAGAATATGGTTTAAGGGTTAGGATTTAGGGTTTACCATTTTATGTAATTTTTCTCAAATTAATAATTATATTGTTTAGAAAATTATTAATCTTCACATAAATGTTATAAATGTTATAGAGGTATTCATCAAAAATGCCCTGTTTACTGTTCCTAATTATATGAAATACCCTCTTTTTGCAACTTCCTCCAGAATGCCCTTTTTGTATTTTAGAAAGACTAAAATACACTTCAAAAGAAAAAGAAGTTATAAGAAGTTTGCTGCCCTTTGTGCTGCCTCATAGTGAGTTCCTCACTTCTTAAGTAAAAAGACTTTGAACTTTCATCTTCTTTTCCCTATAAAAGGCAAGACTTTCTCTTCTCTCTGTAAAATCTTTAATCCTTTCATCTTCTTCTCCCAGAAAATCTTCAAGAAACGAGAGTTAAAATTTGTTGAAAATTTGGTTTCTTCATTCGATATGGGTGTTCTGCGATTTTGAGAGTTTTCAATTGAAGATTTGGGGGTTTTGATGTGAATGGTAAAGGTGTTATGTTTGTCGGGTTTTAGTTTCAGAAATTTTGATGGAGAAATCATGTTCGAGAGTATGGTATTGAAGGTTTTGGGGTTTGGTCGTTAATGGAGGTTTTGTCGTTAATGGCAAAGGTGAAGAAGATGAAGATAAAAGTGTAAGAGTTTTCAATGTCTTCAAATTCTTATTTACATTTGTCTTTGTCTTCGTATACTTATTAATATTTGCCCTTGTCTTCAACTAGTTTCTAGTGACTTGTGTACACGAAGCAATTATTGTCCATGTCTTTAAATTTTTATTCACACATGTCTTTGTTTTCGTATACTTATTAGTATTTGTCCTTGTCTTCAAATTCTTATTCACATTTGTCTTTGTCTTTGTATACTTATTAATATTTGTCTTTGTCTTCAATTATTGTCTATTTACTTATGTACACGAAGCAATTGTTGTCCATCTTTTCAAATTCTTATTCATATTTGTCTTTGTCTTTGTATAATTATTAATATTTGTCCTTGTCCATAGAATTCTTCTTCTTCTTCATCATCTTCACTTTCAGTAATTTAACAGAAAAATAAAATTCCAATATAACAGACGAACGAAATCCCAATTTAACAAAAAAACAAAAATCCAATTCTAATGAACAGAAAAACAAAATCCCAATTCTTATGAGTAGAAATTGAGGAAACGTGATCTAATTAGAAAACAAGATCTAATTACCAGACATCTCTTTGATTTGGGCTCTCATGATTCTCAATCGCCATTTCTGAATGCAGAAATGACTCGATCTTACTTGTGTCAGTTTCGAAGCTTTGAGACAAAAGGGTTATAAAGAACGAAACAGATTAAGAAAGCGAGAGGTGAGAGAAATTGATGGGTTGCAAATTTGATCACAGATTTAGTTGTCTTTTGAAAAGAACAAAACAGTAAAAGAAAGCATTTTACACAAGAAAAACATAGATGCGTATTTCATACAATTAGTTTTGAAAAGAGAGCATCCCACATAATTATTTTAATGTTATATAAGTCATGTCGAATGTAGGTTACGATCACAAAACTAGTCCATGTTAAGGGAAAGTAATTTCTAATTGTTATTAAACTATCTATATACCATTTATTTATAATTTCATTATAACATTAGGAAAGCGTTATCTAAACAGAAATGTGAACCTATGTTAACTCTCTATTTTTTGGTTAATCAATATGTAGAGCTCTTAAGGTAGATTCTTCTTTAGTGGTCATAATCTAACATAGATTATTTTTTGGATTGAGTTTTGATCTATAAAATATATATATATATATATAGATATCTCGGAGTTAATATGATGAAATAATATATATATATATATATATATATATTCAAAGGAAATTTTATCATTCGATTTTTTTGTAATTTATTTATTTTTCAGTACACATATATGTGCGTACTAACAATCAGAACTGGTCAAAAACTTACGACCGAAACTGATCGGAATGAGGAGAAAAATTTGTCCGCCAAAAACATTTGGTATTTTTGAATTTTCCGTGAAAAATGAAGGCCACATGTCATTAATTGGGTTCCGACCGATACCAACCGGATATCTTAAATTATATAAAACCATCACTTTGTTTTCTCCGAGGAGAGAGTAAATCTCTAGCAATTTTACAGTGATTTCACAGCCGTTTATCAATTTCTTTAGCTATTTCGACCGTTTATGATTGGTAGTATGTGATAGAGTGATGAGAGATGTGAATGTGAAAAATTGTGTATTGCTCTCATGGATAAGATGAATATACAAATATACTTATATATATATAAGAGTTCATGATTTAACCTAATTACCCTAACTGAATCATATTAACATAAATACCAAATTTCAATAATATATTCACAAGATCTATACATTGATATGAATATCTTCTAGATCCTTCTATAGTATGTAATATATATGTAGTTGAATATTTCCTACGAAGAAATGTAGAGTGGGAAATTTCTTATTGGTACACCATCTCTAAGGATTCGTGATGTAATAATAATGCCAAAGACTTAAAACGTTATGGTCTTGACAAGTACTTCCGAAACTCTTATCCCGGCCTCACTCTTTGTCTTACTTAAAAGTTGATGTTGATTTTTGGACTCACAAATAATTCATCAATAGTTCTAAAAAAGGAAGACCAAGACATTTTTAAATAGTAGTATGTGACTAATAAAATCCACCAAATAGCAAAGGAATGAGATTATCATAATTTATATATTTTATTTAAAGACATATATAATCATCAAACTGAGCAAAAATACATATATAAATAATTGACTTTAAAATTTCAAATTACTTGACTTAAAATTTTTTAAGAGTTTTATAGAAGAATAATAAGCCAGATTTTCTTTTTTTTTTGTCTGAGACTAAAAAATATTTTTATTTATGCAAAATGTTCAAGTTCATTTGGGTTTTTTACACATTATTATTGTTGACCCGGTGGGTTCAAGTGGTGGGTTGTCTTTGTTTTATAATAAAGACTTTGATGTTAAGCTAAATTACGAAAATAAGAGACTTATTGATACCGAGGCAAAATTGAATAATCAACGGATATTTATGACATTTGTTTATGGGGACCCAATGCCTGCCAAAAGAAAATTAGTTTGGGAACGGCTAACTAGATTTGGTTTGGTAAGGAACGATCCTTGGTTTTTAATAGGCGATTTCAATGAGTTAACTGGAAACCATGAGAAGAGTGGAGGTGTTTTAAGAAGCAATGTCTCTTTTGTTCCTTTTAATACTATGCTAAGTAGTTGTGGTTTATTAGAATTCCATTGTGTTGGGAATACATGGTCTTGGAGAGGGGTTCGACATAAATCTGTGGTACGATGTAAGCTAGATAAAGCGTATGCAAATGGGAATTGGCATTCGCTTTTTACTCATTCAAAGGTTTTTTATTTAGAAATGATTGGGTCTGACGATAGACCAATTGTAGCAGAGATGGCGCAAAAATAGTGAAAAGAATACCACAATTGTTTTTTGATAAGAGATGGGTCGGAAAGCCAAGATTGGTTGAAGCTGTCTCTCGCGGTTGGACTCGGACAACAAGGGTCGATATACCAAGGTTGGTGGATAAAATTAAAAGGTGTAGGGGCGAAATCTCAGGTTGGAGAAAGTATAGTCTCCCAATTAATGCAGTGAAAATAACAGAACTTCAAAAATGGTTAGAACAATATAAAAGTGATGATACAAGAACTACATATGAGATTTAAGAGATAACGTATCAGCTGTATCAGGAATTTCGAGAAGAGGAAATTTATTGAAAGCAAAAGAGTAGGAATAAATGGTTGAAAGAGGGCGATAACAACACTAGTTTTTTTCCATGATCAAACTAGGACAAAGCGGGTAAAAAATAGGATTTCAGGGCTTTTGAACTCAGGAGGACAATGGGTAGCAGATGAGAAAGAGGTGGGGAATATAGTGAAAAACTATTTTGCACACCTTTTTTCCTTAAATAATTCTAAAATTTTTGAAGATGCCTTGGAGGGATTCCCTAGGCTGGTGACAGAGAATATGAATGATAGTTTAATGGCTAGGGTTACGGAAGACGAAGTTCATAAAGCTTTGTTTTAGATGAACCCAGAAAAAAACTCTAGGTCTAGATGGGATGACAAGTCTTTTTTTCCAGAAATTCTGGAATCTGGTTAAGGAGGATTTAGTAAGGCTTGTTAATGATTTTATGGTGACAGGCTTTTTTGATCCTAGGCTAAATGAGACAAATGTTTGTCTAATCCCAAAGAAGGAAAAACCGACTTTAGTGTCAGAATTTCGACCTATTAGCCTTCGTAATGTTGGATACAAAATCATTTCCAAAGTCTTTTGTCAAAGGCTAAAAAAATTTCTAGCAAACTTAGTCTCAGAAACGCAGACAGCTTTTATCTCGGGTAGATTGATTTCAGATGATATTTTGATTGCTTAGAAGATGTTTCACGCTCTTAGGACAAATAAAGCATGTAAAGGTGGTTATATGGCGGTTAAGACAGACATGAGTAAGGCATATGATCGGGTAGAATGAGATTTCTTAGAACAACTTTTTGGGAAGATGGGATTTAGGTATTCATGGATAAAATGTGTGATGTGGTGTATAAGGTCAGTAAGGTTTTCTTTTATGATAAATGGCCAACCAAGAGGATGTGTAGTGCCGAGTCGAAGAATAAGGCAAGGTGATCCTCTTTTTCCTTATATTTTTATTCTATGTACAGAGGTGCTAATACATAATATAAGGAGAGTGGAAAATTTGGGACAGATAAATGGTCTACAAGTAGCAAGAGGAAGTCCAGCGGTATCACATCTACTTTTTGCAGATGATACCTTGTTTTTCTGTAAGGCCGACATGGACCAGGCGCAAGTCTTTCTTAGAATTCTCAAAACATATGAGGCAGCTTCGGGTCAACAGATCAATTTTTCAAAATCTTTGGTACAATTTGGACATACAGCTCGACATGAGACTAAGGCAGAGGTACAACACATTTTAGGAATAAATATGATAGGAGGAATGTGTACTTATTTAGGTCTTCCAGAAGGTTTAGGAGGTTCAAAGACCAATATTTTTTCTTTCATCAAGGAAAAGCTAGATGAAAGGATTACAAGTTGGTCAGCCAAACTATTGTCGGAAAGGGGAAAAGAAGTGCTGATAAAATTGGTCCTTACAGCACTTCCAACTTACACGATGTCCTATTATCGATTACCCAAAACAACAATTATGTACTTGAATAGTGCGATCGCAAGTTTCTGGTGGAAAAATTCAAGTACAATGAAAGGAGTCCACTGGTAAAAATGGGAGAATTTATGCAAGAGTAAAAGTGAAGGTGGCCTTGGATTCAGATCAATCGAGGAATTTAGTACTGCTTTATTAGCTTAACAACTTTGGAGATTATTGGATGCTCTTGATTCTTTTCTTTCTAGAATAATGAAAGGTCGTTATTATAAAGATTCTAATCCTTTAGTTCCTTGTAAGAATTACTCTCTTTCCTATGGATGGAGAAGTATCATTTCTGCTAGAGCTCTAGTGTGTAAAGGGCTAATAGTGAGAATTGGTGATGGTAAATCAACTTATGTATGAGATGATCCTTGGGTTCCTGGATTAGGTCCCAGACCGGCCTTACAATGGATATGTTGATTGATGCATCGACAAGAACATGGAGGGTTCCTTTGGTTAAACAACTTATTGATCCTAGGGATGTACTGTTGATTTTGGGCATTAAGATTTCTTGTTCTGGTAAACCAGATTCTTTTGGGTGGTTTTATTCAAAATCAGGAAAATATACTGTAAAATCGGGATATCAGGTCGAAACATCACATGAGGGGGAAGATGATGTGAGGTTTGGTCCCTTGATAACGGATTTACAGGCAAAAGGGTGGAAGGCATCTTGTCCACCTAAGATAAAGCATTTTATGTGGCAGGCGGTGTCTGGATGCCTACCGGTAAGAGAAAAGTTAAACAACAGAGAAATTAGAGGTGATTCCAGGTGTGCAAGATGTGGAGCTGAAGGAGAAACTATTAATCACACTATTTTTGAGTGTCCTCCCTCTCTTCAGACATGGGCTTTGTCTAATATTCCCTCTGGGGTGGGTGTTTTCCAAGGTACGTCAATATTCAGTAATATGGATTATCTATGCTGGAGGTTGCCAAATCTTGAGGAATTTAGGAGTTATCCATGGATACTTTGGAATATTTGGAAAACAAAAAACAAAAATGTTTCTCAAACAAGGACCACAATCCTAGAGAAGTCCTCCAGATTGCGGAAGTGGAAGCGACTGAGTAGGAGAACGCTCAAATAAGGGCGAATCTGAACAAGGGGGATACGCCTAACCAAGGAAGGACCATAGATATTGGGGAAGTGGTGTCAAGGCCCTTAATCGGGGACTCAAGCTTTACTGGACGTAGGTGTTTTGTCGATGGTTTGTGAAAGGATTCTGAATACCTCTCTGGTTTGGGTTGGTTTTGTTTCTCAGATTCGATTGGTACAGTAAATATGGGCGCCAAAGGAGTTTTTAGAGGATTATCTCCTTTGCATACAAAATTTGAAGCTGTCTTATGGGCAATGGAATCACTACTTGCTCTAGGAATTTCGGAAGTTCAATGTGCTACTGATTGTGAAGATATTTTGAAGATGGTAGCAAATCCAGAAGAATGGCTGGCCTTCGTGCAATATCTGGAGGAATTTGTTCGACTCAAAGACCTTTTTGCCTCATTTCTTCTGATCAAGATCCCAAGACTGCTCAACAGGAAAGCGGATTGGCTCGCTCGTAGTGTTTGTAATTTAGCAAGATTATATACCTTTGTAAACACAATGCCTATTTCTTGGATTCAGAATATAATATAATATTTGAGTCGAAAAAAAAATAATCGATTAATTCATTAATTAATATGCATCTTGTTTATGGGCCTTTTCCATGGGGCGATTTCGAATGAGGTGCACGAATACGTGGTGTGCGAAGACAACGGCGAAAGACTGGTGTAGACGGTGATTTTATACCTATTCATTAAAAAAATTATTTTATTACATAATTTCAATAAACTGAATATAAAATAGGCTAATGATTATGTGATTTATCTTATCTTCTTAGGTTCGGAAATAACATTAACAATTACAAATGACTTATCATGAATAGTATAACGGAAGTGAGTTCTATTGTTTTTGTTATCTTTCTTTCTTTACCAAACAAAAAGAACTGATAAGGAAAAACATGAAAACAAGTGCGAATATGAATACTAACGTGGAGTCACGAGTCTGGCTTCTGTGAATCCAAATTTAGAGGAGACAAATAAAAGCATAAAAAGCAAAGACATAAGAAGAGAAACTAAATTTGATGTCCTTGAAGCCATTATCGTTCACTTTGTACCTCTCCTTGAAGCCTGTCTATATATATAGAGACGTACATGAAATGTAATCTCACCAATAATTTCTCCACTGAACAGTGATTGTTTTTTTTTTGTTTTTTTTTTGCTAAACGACTTGGATATACAAATTGTCTTGGTCTTTACCTTTATCTTTCTTTTTTCTTTTTTCAGTTGATGTTGATTTTAACAATAAAGGGCCAGATGACGCCTGTACAAACATGATTTAGCACAAAAAATTCTAAATCAAACTCTAATTAAAGTAGAGAGAAGATGGTGCAAGTTCTTGATCTTGATTCGGAGAAACACAAAGAAATTATTCAAGTAAAAAGTGATCGGGTTGAGTTTTTCTTATAAACTCCAAAGTGCTAAAAAGTGGATCCTTTTCTCAAAGGTTTCCACTGCTATTTATAAATCATAGAGGCGGTTACAGTCCTTTGAAAATAGAAAGATTACATTTGTTTAGATTTGCAGATAAATAGAAAGATTCTTGCTAGATTTTTGGAAGTTCTTCTTATTCGAATTAAGAAAACTTTCTTTTATCTTCAAAGACGAGCTGCAACTCTTCTTGTTCAGTGTTCGGCCAAATATGAATTTTTCCAAGTTGTCAACCGAGAGCCGAGATGACTCTTTAGCCGATTTTCCGGTTATCGATTGTTCTCGTGGACCAAATTAGGATCTTGGATCCACCTCCAACAATTATCTCTCCCAGACTCGGAAAATTGTATTGAATTTCCGAGTTGGTAAGTTACCTGCTTCTGGAATTGCGGTCCACGTGCTAGACGTCGATTGGGCGGTTGGGGCGGTTTAACATGCTATTAGTAGGTCATCATTGCCTGACATTCAGCTTCCGATAAATTTGCATAATTACCAAGTTTTTACCTTCAGTCTTCACTTCATTCTCAACCAACAATTTTTACTTTCTCTTATTCTTCCTGGTTCGAGTTGAATTTTTTCGACTTCATCTTTTATTTTTTGATAATGGGCCTTGACGATTTCCAACTTCCAAACATTAGAGATGAAATCGATGCTATTCTTGAATCTGGATGGTCCCACCAAAATGAGAGATCAACTCGGGGTAGCAGTGCTCTTATGCCCATCCCCATTGAGACTAGGGACATTTCGTTGGTCTTGTCTAGGACTAGTGAGAGTCGCAGTAATCCGCATCCTCAGAAGAAGGTGAGGACTAGTGATCTTCGGATTGAGTTACTTGCTGCAGCTCTTGATGCAAGGCGAGAAGGGAGGAGAGCCCCTGGCAACTTCCGAGTCTCCTATAGTCACAGGGGCACGACGTCGATTCTGACATCTCGTGTTGACTGCGTGGACCTGATGCAACATATCATGTATTCTCTGAACCTTCATCCCCCTCCTGACCGAATGGTGAATAGAGAAGAATACGAGGAGGCTGTGTACCTCCTTTTAGGGTTAGTACTTAGTTTCTTTCCTCGCAGCACTTTAGTCGTTTTCTATTTTCTGACAGTTGGGTATCGTCATTTTGTTCAGTTCATCTCCCAATTGAATGATATCTTTCTTGATCGAGAGAGGGTCATGGCACGTCCTGACGAGGACGCTCGTAGGACTGCCCAGCTTGCTAATCCAGCAGGGCAAACTCATTTAGAGGTGGTAGAGGCCAAGTCTAGGTTAAACGCGACTAAAGAGGAACTCATTCGCCTAAAGGCTAAGTTGAAGCAAGAGCAAGAAAATATGCTCAAGCTGACTCAGGAGAATGTGGCTTTAACCAAGTCGCTAAACTGCGTTGATTCAGATCAGAGCTCTACTTTCAAGACTACCGAGAAGGCCAATGACTTGTCGACAAATCTTCGTGCCGAGTTGGATTCGATGAAGAAGGAATTTTATCTTCGCCGGGATGCTAGGAACGATGATAAGTGAAGGTCTACAAGATCTTCTCGACCAACTCACTGATCATTTTGAAAGGATTGTTGCTTGCTTCAAGACCTGGACGTCAACTTGGCTGCTCGTCTTTTGTACGTCCAGTATACCGGCTCGAGTAATATTTTTTGGTCATTGTCAAATCGGGGAGTGATTATTCCTTTAGCGGTCGATGACTACATGGGTGCCGATTTGAACAAGTTCAAGAAAATTGTCAATAGTGAGACCTTGACGGCGCTCCATCCCAAAGATCTGGTCGTCCTGGTTTTCAAAGTTGGCGAACCTTCTCATGCTGGTGATGAGATTTGATTCACAAAAGCACGTAGACTTTTCTCTAATGAGTCTTCAGTGGTTTCTTTGACTTGCCTGTTAGAACTCATTGTAATAGTTGAAGCTTGTCTTTTGTAAAGATTTTTTTTCCTGCTTAACAGATATGAAATAAACTCAGTTATTTTCATTTTTGATATTCGATTGTATTAATCTTTCGTTTTAAATGAACTGACTTGTTTCTCAAAATTTATGCACAAGTTTTGAACTCGGCCATAAAATAATCAAGTTTCAAGGATTTTAATATTATGAAGTCTGAAGTTAGATCTCGTGATGTTTGGACATAGGCCCGCTCTTTCGACTTCAACAAGAGTCAAACTTGTATTTCTTTTTCGTAAGACCAAGATTTTATGACTTAGTTTTTCAAAGATGTTTGAGAGTCGATTCTCAAACGATGATCTAAAATTTAAATCTTGACAGCAAGAGTTTAGAAATACACTTTGTCGTTTCTACAAAACTAGGTTTTACGTTAGTTAGAACTTAATCTTGGTGTGAATATGAGAAACTAGTCTCGTCATAGTATGAGAAACAAGTCTCGCCAAAATATGAGAAAATAATTTCATTAAAGTGCGAGAAAATGATCCCATCAAAGTACGAGAATAAATCTCGTCAAAGTACAAGAAATTAAGCTCGTCAGATTATGCAAGAGATTTTAGGACTGAGTTTTAGATGTGCAAGATTTTAAGATTTGGTTAAGTTATGTAGAAAGTTTTTTGAGTTTTACTCGGCGAGATTTTAAGACTCGGCTTTTGCTAAAAGTTTTTCGAGGTTTACTTGGCGAGATTTTAAGACTCGGCTTTGCGAAAAGTTTTTTGAGGTCTACTCGGCGAGATTTTAAGACTCGACTTTTTGATGTGAAAGTTAGAACTTTTAGTAACAAGTTGAGTAACTCGGGACTTTTTAAGAGCCTGAATACTATTTGGAAATATGCATTGATATATATATATATATATATATATATTTACTACCGAGTAGGTAACTTATAAATTTTTATGTAGTTATAGCTATACTCGAAGGATGCCTACATACCCCTTATGGGAGCAAGCCAAAACGTAGTTTTTATTACATGATTAATAGATTAGACAGGCATCAGACGATACGAGATAGACGCCAAGTTAGCATAGCTTTAGTAGTAGTGTCGCTTCAAGTTGATGGAATTCCAGATTCGTGGAACCATCTCTCTTTCCATTGTTGCGATCTCGTACATGCCTAGTTTCATGACTTTACAAACTATGTAGGGTCTTTCCCAATTAGCGCCAAGTTTTCCAGCGTTTAACTCGGCTGTATTTTCAAACACTTTTCGCAACACAAGGTATCCTTTAACGAAGTGCCACCCTCATACTTTCTTATTGTAATACTTCGCACTTGTTGATGCTAGTTTCCATAGCATGGTCATTTGACTCATCATTGCTTGGAGAATGGATTCTGCACAAAGTCATGATGAAGGCTTCCGCGGGGGCGAGCGCTTCCATTCCATGAGATAGAGAGAAGGGAGTAGGGCCAGTTGATCATCTTGGTGTCTTGCAATGTGACCAAAGTACTCCATCCAACACGTCTACCTAATGGTCTTTCTTCTCTTCGAGTCGTTTCTTAATTCCATCCAAAATCTGCTTATTCGTCGACTTTGCTTGCTCCTTTACCTTGCGGGTTTCTAGGCATGGAGTGACTAACTCAAATATTCCATCTACCGTAGAAGTTGATGAACTTCTTTGAGATGAATTAAGAACCATTATCCGTGAAAATTTTGTATGGTAGACCGCGTTGGCAAATGATGTTCTTCAAAATAAACTTGACTACGTCTTTATCCTCTATTTAATAATATGCCTCAGCTTCGACCCATTTTGAGAAGTATTTGGTCATGACTAGCGTGAACTTGTTTTGCCGAGATGATGGTAAAGGCCCTACTATGTCCATTGCCCAACACATGAAAGGATAAAACATGATTTACAAGGTCAGCTCTTTAGTTGGAGTGTGTATTATGTGTCTGTGATGCTAGCACTTATCACACTTAGCCGCATAGTCTTGACAATCTTTAGCCATAGACGGTCAGTAGTATCCAAGAGTTCAGATCTTATGCAAAAGGGATCGTCCACCCGGTATGATTTCCTCCAGCTCCTTCGTGCATTTCACATATCACTCTTCTCATCTTGTCGCCATGCATACATGTAATAAATCTTCCATTCAAACTTCGGTACACAAGTATCTCGTCTCTCTAGTCGATTGTCCTTTATCGGGTTTTAGGGAGGTCGTCCGTCTCCAAATAAGGATCTTCACCTAAGTTTGTGATTGCCGAGACGACAACAAAGTCTCCTTTCGGAAGTTGGATACTTGGCTGGTCAATGCTCTCTATCAGGATAACTCACCTTTGAATGGAATTTGTAGTGTAGGCTAAGGCCGCCAATGCATCAGCTGAAGTTTTTTTCGCTCAGGATATCATAATGACCTTGATTCTCAAGTCCTTTGATAGCTCTGTTACGATCTTCAAGTATACTTCCATTCTGTCATTTTTTGTATCGTAGTATCCGTTGACTTGATTAAAGACTAACTGGGAATCACAATAACATTTGACTTGGGAAGCTCCAACTCCCTTGGCAAGTCAAATCCCAGCGATTATCGCCTTGTACTCGACCTCGTTGTTTGAGGCTTGGAAAGCCAGTCAAAACGATTATTCTAGTACTTCGCCTATCGTAGTTTCAGGTCTAATTCTGACTCCGGATCCATGTTGTAAAGACCATCCGTCTACGAAGAGTTTCTAAACTTAAGGAGACTTGTCTGTTTCTAATGGCTCCAACTCGGGGGATAGTTTGATCAGAAGATCCTCCAGAACTTGTGATTTGGTGCTAGTTTCTTTCTTTTGAACTCTACGTCGTACTCGCTGAGTTCTATAGACCATGTGATTAACCTTCCTAACTGATTCAGGCTGTGCATGATTGTCTGTAGCAAGTGGTTAGTGAGCATGATAATCGTGTGAGACTGAAAGTACAGTCGTAAATTCCTTGTTGAAGTTACAACTGCCAAAGCGAGTTTCTCAGTGGTCGGATGACAGAATTCTGCTCCATCAAGAGACTTTCTTGTGTAGAAGATTGGATATTGGAATTTTCTATCTTCTCGTACGAGTATTCTGCTTATCGCCAATGACAATAGCGCAATGCATAAGTAAAGCGGTTCTCCGTCTTCAAGTTTTGATAAAACCAGTGGAATTGATAGATATTCTTTCAACTCGGAAAATACTCTTTCGTATTTGTCGTCCCATTTAAAGTTCTTATTTCCTCGCTGGAGTTGATAGAAAGGGAGACACTTGTCCGTTGATCGGGCGATGAAACAATTTAGTGCGACAATTTGTCTTGTCAGTCTTGTTTGTTTCTTGGAAATGGTAATTCTTACATTGCCTTCACTTGCTTCGGATTTGCTTCGATTCCTTTTTGGGTAACAATAAATCCTAAGATTTCTCTTGAAGTTACTCCAAATATGCACTTAGCCGGGTTCAGTTTCATCTGATACTTGTTTAATGTCTTGAAACAGAGAGCCAGTGATCGAGATGATCTTGGGCTTTCAAGGACTTAAACAGGATGTCATCAATGTAAACCTCCATCATCTGACCGAGTTGTTTGGCAAACATTTTGCTAACGAGCCATTGATAAGTAGCTGCCGTGTTCTTAAGGTTGAAGGGAATGACCTTGTAACAATATGTTCCTCGCTCGGCTATGAATGAGGTTTTCTCCATGTTGTCAGGGTGCTTCCTTATTTGGTTGTAACCCGAGAATGAATCCATGAATGAGAGTAGTTCCTTCCCTGCTGTTACTTCTACAATCCGATTGATATTTGGTAAAGGAAAGCTATCTTTCGAACATGCCTTGTTTAGGTCGGTGAAGTGTATGTAGACTTGCCATTTTCCATTCTTCTTTTGTACTATGACTGGGTTGGCTAGCCATTCGAGATATTATACTTTGAGAATTGACCCCACATCGATAAGCTTCTAGACTTCTTCGATGAAAGCTTCCGTCCTTTCATGCTCTAACTTCCACCTTTTCTACTTTATCAGTTTATAAGTCGGATCAATGTTTAATCTTTGACTTGCTATCCATGGATCAATTCCAGGCATGTCTTTTACTATCCATGAAAGCGTTGTCACATTTTGTTTGAGAAGTTTGATTAACCTTTCTCGAATCGGCTTGTCTAAATTGACTCCAATACTAACACACTTCACCGAGTCGGATAAGTCAATGCTGACGAGATCAACCGTTGATCTGTCTGGCTTCTCGGGAATAGAAGACTCCGAAGTGGCCCTGTTGCTGATTGTCATTGTGATCATACAAGAGTTGATGCATAGTTTCAACTCGGTAATGAAGCATGTTCTTGACATCTTCTGATCGCCTTGCAAAGTGTAAGTTCCTTTGTTAGTCGAAATATTTACGCATTGATGGTAGCTAGACGGGAATGCCTTCATTGTATGGATCCAAGACCTTTCCAAGATCATATTGTAAATCGATGGCTTGTCGACCACCAACAACTTGATCCATCTTGTGATTCCGGCTGCCGAATTGACAATTTGACTATTCCTATGGCATGTATAGAACTGCCATTGAATGTGGTTAGGGTTCTATCAACCGGCTTGATTCTAAGATCAGGGAGTGCCATCCGGTCTAAAGTTTGTTTGAAGATCAAATCAACTTAGCCTCTGGTATTGATAAGTATCCGAGAGACATCACACTCGGCAACTTAGAACTTGACAATTAGCTGGTCATTGGGCGGAAAACTTACTCCTTCAAGATCATCCATGTATAATGATATTTCCGAGTCAGCTGGTGTAAACCTTTCTGACAAAGACAAGTTCTTAAGGCTGACTACAACTACAGCCTCACGCTCGTACTTCTTGATGGACCGTATAGAGTCATCATAAGATTGGATGCCTCCCATGATGACAACTATGTTTACTCGCGGGTTGTTTTGTTTGGAAGTTTTAGGTCAATCCTTCGCGTGCTTAACTCCATTGTTATTGGTGTTTTTCTAAGTGGCCGCTTCTTTTTGTTTCCACAACTAGAACTACTAAGTTTCTTCCTCGGAGAGATTTAACTCGCCTTTGCTGTATTTTTCAGCGAGTAGTTCTTGGAGGTATTTACATTTTGAGGTCAAATGGCCGGCCTGTTCATACAAGGCGTAGTATTCTCCTTGATTGTAGGTGTTGTTCCAGGGTTTCTTCCTAGCTGGATTATTTGTATCTCCGACTTGGAGCGTTGTTGTTGAGTTAGCTCTTCTGCAATTATTGTGCTATCCCGGCTCTTGGTACTCTTCCTTTGGATATTTTGCTCCAGACTCGCATTAAGCCTTCTGAGTTTTGGCGAGGATTTACTTTTCCTCAATGTATTCGGCATGCCTTGCTTCTCTACATAAGTGATAACAAGGTTTTTGAGCCTAGGTGATCAAATCATTGAAACATGGTGGTAAGTAAATGGGATGTCAAACCAATACTCAGTAGTTACTTGTAATCAACCTATCTACTACTAGTTCCTAGTCCATGCAACCTATCAATCTGTCACAAAGATAGGCTATGTTTTCTAGTGAGCTTGCAATCTAGCCAATAGGACAAAATAAGGTACAAGACAAAATAGAAACAGAACTTAAACTCACAAAAACAGAGAAATGATCAATAAACAGAGCAAGATAATAGCAATAAGTGAATCTAAAGTAAAAAGCATGAATCTAGAGGACAGGAGGTGATTCATCGGTGGTAAACTCACCGATCCGACCTCGCCAAGCTATATAAGGCGATCCCTAGACCGGGACAAGCTAGATCAACCCATTCTCAAGGTGAAGACCCCTTTCTAATCCGGCTGATCCATTACGGCGCTAGCCACGATCATGCCAAATCAGAAGCTTAAAGTTCAGCTCAATACATCTAATAGCCAATCCACAATACTAGATCTCTTCTTGGTGGATCAAACCATCACTCTCATGGCACTCGGTCTCCGATTCCCTTAGCGCTAGCTTTAGGTTTCGGCCCAAATAAGATCTCTCTTGATCAGGGAGAGATCGGCTTTAAGCTCGGCCATGTGAGAA
>OVBA01003774.1:0-26339 GCA_900406435.1 Lepidium aucheri
TTATTTATTAACATTAATATATATTAAAAATAAAAAATAATATCCAAGTAACAATTATATAAAATTTGAGACAAATATAGCATGCAAAATAAACATCCCAACACTTAAAAATTATAAGAGAAATATACATTATATGAATCGATCCATTAAATCAAAACCAATTAATATATTAAGATTCATATAAAAAAANCCAGTTCATATATTAAGATTCATATAAAAAAAATACGAATTCTAATTAAATTTAAATAACGATATACAACAAAAATTTCACGAAAATATAATACCGTGTAACCGCACGAGACATCATCTAGTAACAGTAGTAAATAGTAGTAGAAACCTTAATTCGAACCATCTAGATAATAAAAAAAAAAAAACACACACACACAAAATCTACTAATTTCTTTAGTGAATATAAACAGCTTTTATCCCACTATTGAAGCTAAACAATCTCCTCTTTTCTTATTCCAAATCTACCAAATAATTGATGTCAACGTCGATAAAGTTACACTAATCATATTGCTTATAACAACGTTTTATATGTTATTAGAAAATTTAATGTAAATAATAAATGAATCAAAATTATTATAAAGAAGAATGAAAAAAGGCGAATGCTACTCTTCACCGACACAACAGTTGAAAAAAAATGAAAAGACCCACTAATTACATATGGAGCCACTCTTTGTTACAATATCGCTGTCAATGAATAGAAACATAATGTAAATTGAAGTTTACATATAAAAAAAGTGTTACTCAAAAGTAGACTGCAATAATTCATGCCAAAAGATCTTATATATGTGTCGATCATTATGACGTTAATCAATTAGAAAACTCACTTTTAATATAGTTTCTAAGCTTTTCAGATTATTTCAAGTTATAAAAACCTATTTGTTCACTTCTTTCTTCATTCCACTTTGTGTAAGATAACTTTGTTTTGATGACCAAATTAGAAATTTGGAAACCAAAAGATAAGACAACTTTTGAATTATATGGATTCTAAAACTTAAAATATAATTAATATACGTGTATTACAACACATTATTTCACCACTTGATGTATCCTGATGTAGACTTGAAAATTTTGTAAGCAATTTTGTCAAACTATTTTGCTATTTTAACTGCTCGTTGGACCCTTGGTGTATTTGCATCTTATTAGAACCGAATTGATACGTTGTTTTATTCATATTTCTATCGATAAAATTGAATCCATAATACAGAAATCTCCGAACCCTACACTCTATGGCGATGCATACACATAGTCCAAATACTTAGCAAACTATGTCTTTTTTTATTTACTTAGTCATTTTCCACGTATTGAATTTAATAGATAAGTCTATTTACGTATAAACAGATTCATTTAGCTAGATCAGATCTGGTTTTAGACACAAACTGGATAAGTACCAGGTTTAGGCATCATAATTACACCAAACATTCCGTCATTTTTCGGTTTTTCTACACCTTAATTTTCAATCTCAAATTTTAAACCTTCAATTCTGCATGTTAAATAACATATTAATGTATTATTAAACATGATAAAAATTACTCACTCTGTTATTTTATACTTGATATTTTAGTTTTTTCACATATATTAAGAAATCATTAACAATTTTATTTTTCCTAAACAAAATATGTTTTATCACCAATTCCAAAATAATCTAACTAATCACAAATCAATATGTAGAATTCCAATAGTCAAAAACACTAAAATCATAATAAATATTGCACAGAAATCTTAAAACATCAACTAAAATGAAACAAAAAAAATCCCAAAACATCAATTTTAATTAAACGGAAGGAATATTAAATATTGTTGTAAAAAAAATCAAATTGAAGTCTCTTGGTTAAAATGTTGACTGCAATTGCCAGAAAGACTAGGCCTATTAAAGGCATAAAAATAGAGACATACAGAAATATGGCCATTTTTTAGGTTTATGCTCTACCCTGAATATAAAAAAAAAATTTGTTCTATCGTTGATCAGAGATTTCTCTATGAAAAATACGAATCGGAGTTTAAAGAAGCGCAAAAAATTATCCCTAAAATGAATACTAAGAGAAATGTATAAACCAATGTTTTTCATGGTAAGACGGGGTAGAGAAAATGCCCCGAGCCAGCTTTGAACCTACGTGCCTATGACTTCGTTTCCCAGGAAATCTTTGCACAATTCACAGGGTTCAACAAGCAATGGATATTTCATAATCAAGGGTGTAAAATTTCCAGGAATTAGTCACTTCAACAGCCTTCAATGGTTATATGGGATCCTATTACCGGAATAGCGTCAGGTACACCTGTTACAATTTTGTTTCTAACCATCCATTCACTTTTACCTAATTGCCGCTCACAGTGTCTATTCACTAAACCTCTATCAACAAGATAAAAAGTGAATTTTTGTATGTCATGGTTCTTTACTTCGACAGGGTACAAATATCTAAATTTGATATTTTTAGATCCTTTCATTAAATACAAACTCACAGTATATAAATGATTAACAATATATGTTACTGTTAGTTGCTTAATCTTTTTCGTTTGTTTAGCTAGAATTGTGAGTATTTTTCTCTTTTCTCTCCAAATTTTTTTAATATTTAGTATAATAGTTGGAGATTTGGTAAAAAAAATGTATTTTAGAATCTTGAGCTTAATACGTAAGGATATTAATAGAGTTTTGAGCTTAATATATATATATATATATATATAAATAAAAGATATCAAATTTTGAAATTGCTTTAGACATCAAATTATGTCAGACCGAAACTAACTAGATAAACGGTTAAAGTACTCACTATATAGATTATTACATTGTAACTAGTCCATACAACCCAAAGTTAGATCACCCTTTCCTCGATCCGATTAGTCTCACTTAACCACTTTTGTTCTCACTTATCTTTTCCATGTGTATTTCTAGGCCAAGATCTACGTGTCTTGTTTAGTCAAGTTCCACGGTCACTTTAACCTAAACGTTTTTTCTAACACCTTGAATTAATTAGTTTTGTGTTATTATCAAAATGCTCAAATTTAAGTAATACTGCAATTAACAATAAGGATATAATTAAAGTTTAAACATTAACACAAACTCGATAGTTTCACACAATTAGCCTTCTAATCAATCAATTGGAAGATAGATACTATAGTGAAGTGATCACATTGTCATTCAAAAGATCGAATATTGTCAAGCTCATATATCCAAACTTGATTTGTTAAATCCTCTAATACAAAATCAATGCTGATTTTCTTCCTTTGTTAGCATCATGTCGAATCGTCGATATAGTTGAATTCGCACGCTTAAAACATGTAATCTACTTAATTAAGCGGTGGAGTTAAGGTCCTACCTATCTTAATTAATCAGTACCATCATCGGCCCATGTTAATATTTTGTTTGTAATAATATATATAGAATACAAGGAGTTTGTGGTTAAATGACAAAGGACGAGTCTAGGACTTTAAAGAGTTTGTAGGTTATATTTTCCTACTATGTGAAACTAAAACATATTATTTTAGACATTCTTATACGAATATAAGATTATACTTTCGGTCTATTTAAATACCTAAAAAAAGAGAGGTATATCTATGAACTATATTTCCCATAAAATAATAGTCTAGACCTCTTCTACCAAATAGGAGAATTCTTTGAGTTATCAAAATTATATAGAAAGAAAAAAAGGACACAAAAATGAAACAAAAGATGTAGTTGGGAGCGAGACAACGAGAGTGATAACTGGACCAATAGAAACATGACTTTACTTCTGTCATTATCTTCTTTTTGTTTTTGCAGATTATTTGTTTTTTCTTCATGGAGACATATTCAAAGCTGACTATATTGCCTTCGCACACGTGGAAGTTGCCTTTCACAATTTCATGGAACAATGACGTATTTATATATTCACCGTCAGTTTACACTTTATATCATGATTATTATTATATTTCTATACCATATGAAACCTGATTTATTAACTAGATTTTCTCTTTGAGGAAAATCTTATGGAGGCCATAGCTAGGGATTGATTATAAGAATAATTAATGTGGTACACATTAGATAGTTATTAGTTGTATTTAATTAAGCTCCAAGCTTTCAATAATGCATTAGTCATACATCAATTAAACAATTTAATAATCAACTACTCATTCTCATTATCTTCCCAACTAACTAAATGTCAAACAAAATTAGAAAATGTTATGTAATGGGTATCTCAAAAATCAAATTGCAATTTCGTGAAACAAAATAGGTTTGATCAAATAGTTAACATTCATCTTTACAGTTGTGTCCACCAGATTTGACTTCGAATAGTTGGGTGATAAAGATTTAAATTTTTAGTTATATATTAGATTTTATCGATTTAATCATTAACATTACGAATATATTCCATAATCTAAACTTTAAATTTTTGATTATATAAAGTTATAATAGAATGTATATGAACTTTAGTCCAATGACATATGGTAAATTACCTAAAGACACATATTCTTATATATCCAAAAATTAAGTTTCACTACTTACATTACGTAGAAGTTATGATTAATGAATTGGCGATACCGAATATTAATAAAAAAAAATTATAGTGGAACTCTTACTGCAAAGAGAAACATTTAAACAAAATGCATTATCTTTCATTTTTTGATTAGAAAAAGCAGAGAGAAGAAAAGCAAAATATTTTATTTGGACTGATTAGTGAATCATTATTAAGAGTAATAATAAAGTATACACACTTACATTACATTATCTTCTCTAATTCAAACGATTAGGAGAAAGAAAAAAAAAAAGTTATCTATTCAACAACATCATCATCTTAGAGAGACAGAGATCTCACCCAAAGCAAAATCAGAGAGAATCTCATGAAAAAAAACTAAAACAAACCCAAAGAAAAGAAAAAAGAAAAGAGAAAATCATAATACATATATATATATATATATATTTCCCTGATTATGGAAAATGTTTCCATGATTCGAAAATTGTTGAGTTGAATGGAAAATCATTGGTATATGCAAAATCTGCTTCTTCTTCTGAATCGCGTAACCATGGAGGCATATAAACCAATTCTTCCAATGACTCAACAATCATGAACTCGTTTAAACTCGTTCCTAAACTCGGTAACTCAACAATCTCGTCTAAATCATCAGACATTGTTACTTCTTCAATGCTCGTTACTGAACACGAAGATGAAGAAAACGACACCGTTTCGCTACTTTCACTACTCTCTGACCTTTTTGTTTCAGTTTCAGAGCTTGCAGAGCTTGAAGAACGAAGCAATGTTGTGTCTAAGTCCATGAAAGCTGCTTTAGTCGCTGCAGCTCTAACGTCACGAGGACTTAGAGAAATGGGTCGAGGTAAAAAGTCGGAAAGCTCAGGGAAATTGAGAATAGCAGAAGTTCCTTTGATACTCAGAGCTGCTACATCATGAGCACGCATAGCCATTTCTGCAGTTGGGAATGTTCCAAGCCAGATTCTAGATTTCTTCCTTGGTTCACGAATCTCTGAAACCCATTTGCCCCAACTCCTCATACGAACTCCACGATACACTGGCTGCTTATTACCTCCCTTTTTGTCAGACCCAGTTGAGAAATCCGCCATTGTTAACTAAAAGGTTAAACCTTTTGTTTTTTGACTAATGCCGTCCAAGTGTTCGACAAAATGTCAAAGAGACTGAAATATTCCTTTATATATTTAGAAATGGGTTGTTGAAGAAAGAAAGAATTTAAGACATTGTATTGGAGAGTGTAAGAGAGTTATAAAAAGATAGTTCTTGTTTGTATCATTATTTAGTGAAATTTTTCTTTTTTGGATGTTTCTGAAATCTCTCAATGATGAATTTAAGTTAACATATAAATATATATAGAGAGAGACTCTTACTCGAATACGTGTTGATGAAAGATACAAAGGTTTACAGCTTTAGCTACAAGACGAGTGTGTAAGAGTTGGTGTAATTTTTATTATTTTTATAAAGTATATTTTCTTTTCATTTATAACGGGAAACACGAGATAATGTCTTTTTAATATCTTTTGTTTTTCTAATTGATGTGACAAGTTAGAAATTTTATTTTTTGTATTAGATTTTGTTTATTACTATCTGTTTATAAGATTTTTAGTCTGCAGGATTCGAAGCTACGGTAAAGTACGTAGTCAACATTTAATTCTGTTGGATTTTATAAGTAGAAAGATATTGTTTTAGAAGTAATTTTTCAGAAAGTAGTTTAGAAGAAACAAGAACTATAAATGAAATTGGTTAAGTCGACAACTCTAGGAAGTAGGTTGTACTAATTTTCTAGCTAAGAAGTACGTACATTTTTGCATTTAATCCTGTCTTCTTGAACCGCGTAATTCGTTCCCAACAAAAAAAAATAGATGGCAATTTTTTTCTCCCCAATTACATAGATAAAATTCGATCTATTATACATAGTTATCCCAAAAAATTTTTACTTTTAAATTTTTATATGCGGTAGGTTAGAGTCGAATTCCACACATATATATAATCATTATATTGATAAAAGCTTGACCCAAAAAATTAATATATATTTCAAGAGTGGTATTACTTGTAACATCCCGACCATCATTTTAATGGATTTTACGGTCCGTAAGTCCACCTTATCGGTCGATAAATTGGTAAGTTACATTCGGGAGGTTTTAAATACTTGTTTACCGATCTTATAAATCATCATATATATCTTTCCCCGTGTTTTGTCCTAATCACACGGTTCTGAAAATCACTTTTCGGAAGATTACCCATCATTTGACTACTCCACTTCAAGCACGCTTAACTCTAAAGATCTCTCTAGACTTCTAGTTTTGAAATCAGTCGTAATAATTCGATTATAACAGCATAAATCATCTATTTCAAAGAATATTTTAGAGTTGGGAAGACTCAAACCCTGATAAATCTTTAGCTGACTGAACCAACTCAACATGGTTATATTTGTAAGTTGTAAAACAATTAATAGTTTAATGTGTCTTTCTTATAAGTAAGTTTAATGTGTCCTTATCAATAATTATGACAAAAATATCATTACTGTTTTAGTTAGGGTAACTAGTGTAATTAACCTAAGTAAAAAAAAACACGACCTATTTAAAGTCAACTAATGTAACTTATATGAGTATGGGGCCAATTGATAAAGACTATAGCTTTTAGTTTTTTGTTGTAAGATTTCAGTTGTAGGCTTTTTGACTGTAGATTTTTTTATTGTAGGTTTTTTTATTGTAGACTTTTTTGCTGTAAGAATTTATATTTGTAAAGTTTATAAATTTTGCCTCTAGGTTTTGGGCTTTCTACCGCCAAAAACATTCCATAAATAAAAGACTGATTTTCCAGAATAATAAGTAAAGCAACCAAAACCATTACCAATCACACCTTATATATTTAGTCATATTTTCTGAAAAGGTAAAGTTAATCATATATGATGTTAAAAGAACGTTAATGATATATGATGTGAAAAGAATTAGGTGCTTTGTGTCGGCTAGCTTAGGATAATCAATGTTTGAATTCTGTTAATCAAAAACCACTAAAAACACAAACCATCATTGCAATTGGATCTATTCAATGAGTGTATTATGGAAGAAGTCGTTTTCTATAATTCCTTCTGTGGTAGGGTTCTTTAAGAGCCTTCTCATTTTATAAAGAAATCTGTACCATTGATCAATAATGTCGACAATTTCAAATAGTAATAACGATGACTTTTCAAGTTTTCTTCTTCTTCTATTAATCTCTGCGACAAGTTATGAGTTTTATTTGCAGAACTCAGAATGTAAGAAACTGATCATCAGAATGTATAAAGTCTGAAGCCGTATATGAACATGCACTATATAGCTTATCAAATCGATATAAATGAATAAAGCATGTAAGTACTATGAATCTATGGTTTATGAGAGCTTCATTTAGTTTTGTTTTTTTTTTGTAGCCAAAACAGATCCAATCAATCTCTTCCTTATATTATCTTTCCTTTTGGCTTTTGTGATTGTGCTTACACACAAAGCTTAATTTGTACCTTCTTCTTTTTTTTGTTATTGTTGTCAAATAACCTAGGTTTTTAGAATGTTCAAAAACAATAAAGGTTTCTACGTAAACAGTATTATAAAATCATAGACTTATGTCTTTCTTTAAATAGTACGGTTCAATATTTCTTATCTCCTTTTTGACACATGGGTGTGTTTTCATTTTATTTTTCCATATAGACAAAAACCATTTAATGAATCAACTTTCATTTCAACTCTTAGTTTTATCACATTTTAACTTTAAATTCTTTCACATGAAGTTATTCAATCCCTACGGTCAAACTCTAACGAAAAAAGCTTAAGAGAATAATATTCAACTAATTAACCATAACACTTCTCCAAAATTAACAATCATTTAAATTTTAGTATAAACGGTTTATTTCCGTCAAGTTTTTTTACAGAATCTCAACATATTGATTTTCTAAGCTAAAAAATCTCGATGAACAAAACTTTTATTGGAATTTTTTTTCTTTGTCAACTGAATCAACAAAACCAGATTAATAGCCCAAACTCACCTATAAATCTTCTATTTTTAATTTTTATATGCAGTGGGGTGAAATTGAATTCTAAGTCATCTAACTTAGAAAAACTCGGTTACTTTTATCCAAATTTTGGTCAGTTTTTTTTTAACTATATTTTTGTTCTATAATGAGTTTAGCTAGAAACAACGTAATTTTAATAGAAATTTTAATTGTGGTAATAGTGGATTCCGCTCTAATAACTCTAATAACGTCGAACAAATTAAATACATGCATTCAAATAAGAATGTTTCTTATTGCACAACAATGAAAACATTTTTTCACTCTTCTTCACTCTTCTGTGTAATACTAATTGATAAAACATCATTGGTAAGTACTATAAGATCTCGTGCACTAGAACCCATGTTTATATCTTTTACCTCCACGCGACATTGTTCTGTTAGGCTTTCGCCCATTACAAAAAATTCCCCACTGGTATTTCTCGTAGGAGTTTGGGCCGTGTCACTCTTTTGAAAAATAGATCATCATAGGACCAATATATAAAATTCAAGTCAATGTATTTATTTGTATGTATATAGCTATAGAAGATCATATAGAAGAAATAGATTTTATTATTTTAGATATAAACAATTAACCACTGAATGGTCCATTGTACATGTTTTGTCCTCTATATACTTACCATTACCAATAATCATTCTCTTCATCATCCTCCACAAGTTTTTTTCAAAGAAATTCGACTATTTGTCGGCGTCAACTTTAGATTTATCTTTTCTCCAACCCACTAATAATTTATGAGCTGGAATCAGATATTGCGAGCCCAAAATATTGAATGAAATTTCAATGAATACGCCACAATTAATAAATAGTACAAAAAAAGAAAGAGTGAAGAAGTCGACAAATTCTAAGTTAAAAAAAAAAAAAGAGAAGATCGTACGGAAACAGCTGTTATAGCTGGGCTACACTAAACTGTGCTTGTTCTCTCGACAGCTTTTAGATCTCTTTTGACTACGATTTACGAACCGCGTAAGCCTACCACGTGTCTTTACCTCAACCAACCAAACCCTCACGTGATTCAATTATTGCACCCTGTCACATTTTTAAGTATTTTTATTTCTAGTTCTGTCTTTTTTAAAGTACAATATGAGTAGTCGACAAAAGAAAATACAGTTTTTTTTAGTAAAATACTTGTAAGAGTAAAAGTCACTTCGATAGAAAGATCATCAAGATAGAAAATATCTCAAATGAGAAGCTATGTCTCAAAGGCTCACGCCGAATTAGAAGAAGAAAAACTATGCGAACATGAAAAAAAGGAAAAGACTTATAATTCTGAGAAATTTTTTGTAAAAGTTACCGTTGTAATGAACGATTTAAAAGGAAAAAAATTCTAAAGTAGCATAGAGTGTGTTATAACTTAGCATATAGTGGCAAATTCAAGATGAGTACTTAGACCAACATTATCATAGGTTTTTAAGGGGTTTTTAGCTAATTTTATTATTAAAAAGTTTAAGAATTTCTATGAAAGTATCTTGTTTAAGATATTTTTTTAATGAGTTTTTTAGTTTATTTTATTATTAAAAAATTTATTCTCTCTTCTCTTTTTTACTCTTTCTCCTATTTTTCACTTTCTCATTTTTTTACTCTCTCTCATTTTTTTTATTTCTCCTCTTTTTTACTCTGTCTCATCTTTTTAGTCTCTCTCATTTTTTGATTATTTCTCCTCTTTTTTACTCTCTCATATTTTTAGTCTCTCTCCTCTTTTTAGTCTCTCTCATCTTTTTACTTTGTCTCATCTTTTCACTATCTCTCCTCTTTTTTACTCTTCTCCTCTTTTTTACTCTCTCTCTCGTTTTTACTCTCTCTCATCTTTTGACTCTTTCTCATCTTTTTTACTCTCTCTCATCGTTTTACTCTCTCTTATTTTTTTTATTCTTAAGAACCACACTTTAAGAACTTCCCATTAATCCTACATAAAGTTACGTACAAAAATACAACTTTTAACTCTAAGAACCCTACTTTAAGATACATCCAATAATGTTACTCTTAGACCGTGTTTTTTTTAACGTGTCGCTACGATGCCATCAATGACAGTAAACTAAGGCTAATAAAATTAAAAATAAAAAAAGAAAGTGAGTCGTTGCGACTACAAAATTATATAGGCCATGTTCTGTAAAGAATCGCTGAGTCCACTATTAGCGATCAAAAGTTACATGTCAACAAAAACAAAAGATGATGATGGAGAAGAAATTTAGTGGTCGCTGCGATCTGTTTAACAAGTATTATTAGTGTCACTCGATGAAACAGCAACTCTAATAATCATTGTTGTGACTATTTTGATCACGTTATTTATGTTACTTATCAAATATTTAGATTTTAGTTTAGTTGTATTTTTTTAATGGTTGAGCGATTATGAGAAAAACAGGATTATATTATTGGCTTATATATTGGTGATCGTTGAAAAAACGAACAATTACTAACTACATTGCTGCAACTCAATTGTACAGAGTTACTTATCTTAATCTTGACATAATTAGTTTATAAGGTACAGTCAATCATCACTAATAGAGCAATCTTATAAAGAACATGACCTTAATTAATGTTTTCTATCTATTTAGGAGATTTTACAAGACGGAGAAATTTGTTTAGAAGTTTTTCTCTTCATTTGATCCTTAAATTCATAAATTAAAAAATTACTTTTTCATCCCAAATATTAGAGATTTACCTTGTGACTCATTCCTTATAAACAATGTTCCATTTGAATGATTCGGTTATCTAAGTCGACAAAAGAAAGGAAAAATCAAACACAAATGCTATTATGGTGTGTAAAGTACCAAATGTTTAAATCTCTTATGTATTTTTTTGGTACCAAAATTTGATTTAGAAGCTATATAGTTTTACATGACAAAAATTTGATGTTTAAGTAATTAATTTGAGTTATAAATCGTTGACAAACAACAAAATACTATTATGATATAAATAGACTAAAAAGAAAACTAAACCACAAGACTAGAACAGATTTGGAGATTGTGACACCACAATCAAATAATAAAGTGAGACAGAAAGTGTGATCTTATATACTTGTTTTTATCCACTAAAAATACACTATTTTAATAGATAATATTCAAGAAAAATCATAAAGTTACTCTCTTTCAACTATATAGATTTCAAAGATAGCTTCTTTTTTTTTTTTTGTAAATGAAAGTTACTACCATCAAATTTCGTATTATAAATAGAAGAAAACAAAGAGAAGCAAGCTTGATTTTTACGAGCATAAGGTCATGGCCTCTACACTATACAAACTCAAAATTCTCTACCAGAATGATAAAACAAGACATATAGCTTATTATATTTAAGACTCTTCTCCTTTGCCTTCACTCGAACTCAATGACGTAGCCGCCTGGAGATTAGGCCCATAACTATTAATCAAATGCTTGGAGCAGATTACAATGGCCGTGAGGATCTTGTTTTCTTTCATTACTTAGTAGATTTTAACTAATAAATCTTCTAATCTTCCATGATTTACATTACACCAATAGCGCTCTTGAGGGTTTTAAGCGCCAGAAAATATAAGAAATTCAGAGGCATCAGTTTTCTAAAATGGTTGAGACTTTGTTTATCTCCACAGTGATAAGGGTTCACTTCTTCTTAGAAGCAACACTTTTTTAAAAAGCTTTAGCCACCATTTTAGGTTGGACTGGCTCTGATTGCACGAATCTTGATGATCATAAATTAGGATGTAAAAAGGAATTAGGAAAAAAGAATACACACATATACAAAATGAAATTTGAAGTTTTCACCATAGAAATTCGATTCTAGAGACTTGCATACTTCTACGGTATTGTTTGGGGTGTAGGGATTTAGCTCATAAATCGGATCTTGCCTATCCAAAAAAGAAAATACATGTATATGCAGGTTATGTGGTCCTCTGAAATTTAACTTGTAACATGATAGTTACAAGCACTACCTCTTTGGTCCGATTCTAGCCACTCAAAAAGTAATCTACATGTCTAAAATTTTATGTTATGTTGTGTAGCCAAAGTAGGAATCTGGCTTTAACGTAGGACACACAAATAGAAATTACATAAAATTCAATAACATGCATATCCAAATAAAGAAAGTTTATAGCCTAACATATCGCGGCTTTATGTTGTGGATCCAAGCAATTTTTGTTGTCAAGTATCACTAGTCCATTTTGCAAACGCTCTTTCTAAAAAGATGAATCAAAATTGGAGAGATTCTTCATGTTTTCTTTTGGAGACCTAATGATCAATCCCTTTCTACCGGCAACATGAAGTTGATCATATTGGGACCTCATGATCGATCTTTGTCAACCGGCAACATGATGTTCATGATTACATTTTGCCTTATACGAAGAAATTTTTATGAAAAGGTTGATTTGCAGAAGTGGAGCATAACTTAATTGAATCAGACGTGACTGTGGCTTGTGGTAACACTTAAAAAACGTTGTTGAAACTAAAAGTGATATTACTTTTGTGATAATATAAAGTAAAGATATTGTTGGAGCTAGATACTATGAATCTGAGAAATGTAAGTGTTAGGTTTGCTTAACGCTGTGTTTAAGATTTGCTTAAGTGGTTCACAGTGAAATGACCTGCAATTAGAAATATAACTTCTGCAACCTGACTTTTGCTATATGAACAAATGAATCTTTGTTAATTACTTGTTCTATAGTTCCAAATCTACACTTGCTCTGTGGTTTCAGCTTCGAAAAACTCTATTGTACCAAATGGAATGAAGTATCATATGAAATATATCGTATCTCTCGGGTTTAGAGTGCCAAAGGAAATGCTTCTGCACCATCTTGACTCTCATCTGCATCTCTCTATACCTTTTTTCGGTTATTGACAGTAATATGTTCTTCAAATCAGGAATATCTTTCTCCAACACAAAAACTGCAAAAGACTCCCAATTCAGGACTTCAAAGAATGGAGGCACGAAGTTATCAGATATGATAACCGGGACACACTCATAGAACATTGCTTCCACGACTCGAGGGCTATTGACTTCGTGACCTTTTGGGCATATGCAATACTTGCTGCTCTTCATGTACTCCATGTAACTCTTTTTTCCTTTAGATTTGGGTATCTCACTGAATATTTTCATGTCTGGATCTCTGTTACCGCCCCAGTTTTGCAATAAGAGTGGTCTTAGGTAACCGTGCATTCCGCCTGCAAAGAAGGCAAGAATTTGCCTTTGTGAAGCGGGTTTGCCTCCGAGAGCTCTCAGCGGTCTCCTGGGAACAAGAATAGTTGTCTCAGGAAGAGCTACATCTTTACCAAACACAAAACCTTCTGAGACATCAGAATTGCATAATGCTCTGATGCACTTGGCCATGTATTGCCTTGTCTCGGAAGGAGCCTGAAAGCATGGATGACAAACATATAAGAACCAGATCAAATGGGTTTCACCGAGATCATAAGACAGTGAAGTAGTACTATAATTAAAAAGAATACCCAGTCATGACAAGCGACGAGAAAATGATCCGATCCTCCAGTTTTATTCCAGAAATTATATTTTGAGGAAATCATGTCCAAGTAGTTTTTCAAAAACTCAATGAGATTCTTATCACTGTGAGAACCAGGGACATACAGAGTTTCTTCCAACATTTTGGAGCTGAAAGGAAGGTAAAATAGGTGAGCTTTACGTGGGTTTTTAGTGACAAATGTTCTGCTGGACTTGAGTTGTTTCATGAACCATCCCTCAGAAGCATATATTCCTTTCAACACTGGCTTATGCAGTACGGGTCTTTTGCCTTCCCTGTAGACATATACTTTGAGCGTTTTGTCCATTAGCTCATAGCTCCTGCATGTGAAATAGAGATGATGAGACATGAAAAACCGTCTGGAAATGACTCAGCCATTTCGCCATAGAGATCATCATATTGAAGTAGTACAAAGATCTTAACAAATGAAAATATTTACCACCAGATCAAAGATCTTAAGAAAACTAACTAAAACACAAAAGTACTGTACTTCTATAATGAAGTAGATTTCAGAAAAGAAATAGTACAGTTCTTCTGATCATGGTCTATCATCCCTAGAGGGATTTCGTAATTACAAAGCATTCTCACCTGGAACTGGAAGAGCAGAAACCAAAGCTTTTGCAAGATACAAGCGAAATATGACACTAATTACCATACATTGAATTTAAATGCATAAAGCTTCTACATTAACAATACCTTTTGAACATGGATAGATTCCAATACAGAGGACCATGCAGTAAAGGGTCAATCTCTGTCATCGGTGGGTTCTCAATTTGAGTTCTTGCGTATAGAAGCTCCTTATCAACTGCAGAGGACTGCTTTGATTTCTGAAAATATACAAAAACATATCAATAATACGCTGCAAAGGTGTACTACTAGTAACCAACAAGAACACAGCTTGCCTAATCTGGGACTAAAAAAATACATACCGGTGAGACAAAAGTGTGGCTCTGATGCAATAATTTCATCATCTCACTGATAGAAACCACCCCAGAATTTGAAACCTTCATGAAACTTTTCACCTCTGGGGACAAATTATCAACAGAAGGATTAGACTTATTCTCCAGAATCTCCACTTTCCTACTAATTTCATAAACAACGTCATCATCTTCTACTATTGTCTCAGAACTCCCGTTCGAGCCGCTCCTTGTTCCTATTAGCAGATCATGCGTTTCCTTATCTTTCACATCCTCTATGAAACCATCATGATATTGAATAGTGTCATTCCTATCAGAGTCAATTACATGGTCTTCCTCTGAACCAGCTCTTACCTCTTCATCTACCTCAGCTGATCTCGAAGTACTAAAATTGAATCTTTCAGGACCGGACAATGGCCTGATGGGTTTTGTGCTTTCATTTATTGATACCGGAAACTTATCTTGAGAAGGTAAAAAGAATATAGCACCACCAAAATAACGAATGTTCACAAAGTGGAAGATTGTGATAAGAAAGAAAACTAAACCAGCAAATCGTAACAATTTCATTGCTTCTGACTCGTTGGGAAATGACTTGACTCCTAAACTTAGCCACTGAATTCTGATGGCAAATCTATATTATGTTGCCCCCACCAATTCAACATGTACACTCCATGACATGACCACTGTCACCATCTTAACTACAAATCTGCAGGATAGAATAACACAGAGAATTGAATTCAAACACACGAATTGGATGTTACAGACTTAAATTACTGTAATGGATCATACATCTGAGAAAAAAGCAACTTTTTTATTCGTTCCAACATTGTGATTCCAAAACTCCAAAAAAAAAGAGATCTTGAAGTGACCCATAAACGTATAAGATACAACAACGAACTAGAAGATAGCTCAAATCAATGGTCAATCAAAATTGAACACTAAATTGATTCAATAGAGAAAGTGAAGTCGAATTATAGCAGTAAAGTGGTCAGATATATGACTTACTTGTATAGTTGTATGAAGAATTCGCAAGAAACGGAGACGATTATAATCACCAGCGATTAAAGCCAAGAAGCTCAATCAATCGTTTCAGAGGATTTTCCGGTGATACAATTTCCCGGAAAACTACTACAGTACAAAGAATCAACATTAAGTTATTTTCTTTCCGATTTCTTTGTATTTTCCCATTAAATTAAGAAAAAACTCAGAAATCCAGCTGTAATCAATCGTTAAAGTGAGAAGAACGGAAACAAATGGGTAAAGTGTGACTAAGATCAATAGGTGTGTTTCTGTAATAAATGTACTTAAATGTAGCTAAACGGCTTAAACCCTTTTAATTGAGTTGAACAAGAAGTGTGTTTAGTCAAGTATTCATCTCTTTAAGATTTTTTCTGCCAAATTCTATCAGAAATTTGATAAATTTTATATAACACTCTAATTTCGGAAAATATAGCAGTTTACAAAAGAAAATTAAGGAAATTAATTTCGCTATTTATTTCATGAAAGTGCATTTACAGTTTAGGTCAAATATCCCAAAAACATTTTACGAGCTAGGAAAATTTTAGATTGGTTAATCTACGGAAAAATGAGTTTTAGTATGGTACGAGTGATGATAAAATAGGAACAAGATCATGTGGTGATTTGTATATCAGTAAACAAGTATTTAAAGTATCTATAAGTAACATTCTGATAATCTAGAAAAGGTATACTTATATGCGAGAAAAGAGGTGTTACCTATTAAAAAAACAGTGGTTGGAACATTACATTTTACGTAATAGGTTCGAATTATGAATTGAATTTTGTTAATCGATATGACAAACATATATAGATCTTACTTGGATGAACCCTCATGTGATTATCATGTTAAAATTCGTAATTAAACTTTTAACCCAAAGAAAATGAGATTAGGTACATATATACTGATGTATACTTTTAAAATGTTATTCAAGATCTGATGTTATATTTTTGACATTCTTAACAAGTTGATACAAAAGAGTATGCAAATCACACCAGACACAAAAGACACGTTCCTCAACACACACGCATGAAACCGACAAGTTCAATCTTCATCACATGATCGATGTTCAAACATGGAAATAGTGAACCAAAAACTAATGTTTCCAGTGTAGAGTACTAGAACCAAGTTCAAGTGAATTAAGCAGCTGTTGAATCCCTTCTATCCACATTTGCTTCTCTCTTTTGTTTCCACATTCAAATTCAATAACCCTTTCGATTGTTTTCACCCCAAAGTAGGCTCTTCGCTCCACCATTTTCTCAACTCTTCCTCTATGTTCCCATTCAGGTATATCTCTACACACTCCATTCACAACACCTGTATCCATCCAAAGACCACCAACCAAATCTTGCTTTATACATGGCTAATACAATTAAGCCATTCATCAATCGTTAGAAACTAATACTCTGCACCTAATTCATACCCAAAAGCTAGCTCAAAAGAGGAAGTTACCATATATTTCTGTATTGTCTAAACAATCACAAATCTAACCAGTTTTGTAGTACTGAGGACAGGTGTGGTTCAGTGGTTGTGGGCACTTTAGAAATCCTCAAACACCCGAGTTCGATTTTTCTCAAGTGCAGGGAAAAGGAAAAAGGGAATTTAGAGTTTGGGTTTTGTCTATGGATCGGGTCTTATCGATCTTACTACAAAAAGAAATCAGTTTCGTAGTAGCTTACATTTCTTTGTCTTTGTGAAAGTCCCACCCACATGTTTGCTCTTCATTTTAAGAACCACCTAGTTCAATATAGAGTTTATTATAAGTGCCTTCATATCAATCATGATGGAAATTCTGAACCTCCACATGAAAATAGGAACTTACTTGCCAATTTGAGTTGATGTTAAAAGATACTTGCTTCCAATGAAGATCCCCTGTCACCAAAACGTTCTCAGAAATTTAGCTTTGACATATTCATCAAATGATCAAAACCTAAATGATTTTTCTTGCATTACAAGTTACCTTTGCGGGTACGTTTGAGAAGCTCTTCACCTCTAGAGACGAAAGTCATAGCTCCAAATACATTGCCCTCTTCCAATTCAACGTTTTCCTTTGTTGCATATATCATAGCTTTGTTCTCATAATTCCTCTCCATTCTTGACCTTAGAATCGCAGCTCCTCGCAATGCTACATTCCCTCAACAAACCTCAAACTTAGCTAAAACTCCAGATGGGGTTCATATGAAAACTTTAGGGGTCGAATATGAGATATATAACAATAACTTATTAACTTATACGTACCTGTTGCAGCACTTGCAGTCAAAGCCATAACATCTCCATTAGTCCTAGCGTTAGTTGCAGAGCTAACTGCTGTTGCAATCTGGTTATAACCTGCACCTATCTCTCCTGCCATCTCGATGCAATGTGAAGCTACAAGAGCTGCTGCAGACGCCACTGCAGCTGAAAATGTTGTTGGTTCAACTGCATTCTCTGTAGCTGTAATCGCGTTAGATGCTGTTGTTGCTGCTACAACTGCAGCTACTCCTGCTACAGAAACTGCTGCGTGAATCTCAGCGTTGCGAGTTCGAGTCTCTTGTTTCTTCTTCTCCTTTTGATCCTTTAATCTTCTTCCCATTGTTCTTCCTTTTATCATGCTCTTGTACAATTGCTGCATCATTCATTTCACACTTGTTTATATATCTCATTCATAAGTTTAGATTCAACTTGAATCTCGAGGTTTTTTTCTTGTCAAATCAGAATTTGTAAATTGGATTTCGACCTTTTAGGTTTGTGGTTCTTTGACCATATAAGTGTTTGACAATCTTCTTCTCTAACTAGTTTTTGAGGGTGAGTTAGACCCAAACTAATATAGTACCAGAGTCCATGTTCAATTATGATTGTGGACGACAATAGTCTATTATAGAATCAATTTCATGTCAGATTAATCAGATCTCTTTTGATGGTCCGGATCGCTTCGGGTGGGGCAGTATGAGTTCAGCCTCTGATATACTGATAAATTATGGACTTTCAATTCAAAACTAATTGACAATAAGTAGATTAGTTCATATCTATTATATATCATTTAAGTCTCATCTCAATTCCCGATGTAAAATCTTCTCACACATTTCAAATATCTAGTTTTAAGTTGTGATTCTTGAGCAATATATAAGTATGCGTCAATCCTCTTATTTCATACAATCACACTAGTATATGGTTTTCATAATATAATATCTAATAATAATCTCTTGGCGACGGTAGTTGACTAGTATTATTATACTCTAAGAGACATAACATCATAATCAGAATCAAGCTAGCAGTTTCAATTAGTTAAAGAGTTGATCTAACCAAACAACTGTTTGGTTTTCTCAAATGCAGTCCAGTTTCATTTTTTGTCAGCAATTTACTGGTCTCTTTTCGGTTCAAATGATTTCAAACTAAAGAAAGTTAGCCAAATCAGAATCTCTTCTCTTGCACATAGTCAATGATGTTAACTTTTTTTTTTCTTTTCAAAAAAAGAAGAGAATTAAAAATTGCATGAATTCATCATGACAATCAAAATGCATTGTCTTTTTCCCTCGGTTAATTTTTTAATATAACAAAAAGTTTAGAAACCAACCAGCTTTATTCCTTCTTTACGTCGACTCCTTTAGCTAACGATATGATTGATTTGAGATATAAATAAACCGGAAAAAACCGGAAAAATAGATCATACCTTTGTTTCTCGAGCCATTCTTGGAGTTATTGGAGGGCTTGTTTTGTTTCCTGTTTGTGGTAATAGCTGAAAAATGATAACAATGAAATGTAAATTTAATACTCTTCTGATTTTTATTAGTTGATGTTTTGAATCTTTCACACATTTTAAGAAATTTTTTAAAATGTCTTATTTAACCTTATTTATTGTTAGAAGATATAAAGAAAAACATTTATTATTAATAAAACTATAGAATTAGAGAAGGATAAAATAGGAAAAATTATGCCAAAATTGCATTGAAAATTGAAAACATCAACCTTTTAAAAACAAATAAAATTTCCAGAATATCAACTAACTAGGAACACGGAAGGAGTATTCAAGTAATAAAACTATTACCAAAGTTAGGCTTTAGGTAAGTTTAATTCAGTTCTTTAGTTACACTCAACAAAAACCAAAGTTTAGTTACTTTTAATTAAAAACAAATATTAATTTTGTGTGGTCGTGTGATTAAAAAAAGACACAAAAATGTTCTAAATAGCAACACTTATAATTTATAACTAAGTAAATATCAATTAACAAGTACAAATTTTTTTAAAAAATTAGTTTTTATAATCCGAATGGTTTTAATTCATGTAGCTTATCACTAATATTCTAAATTCGACTATACTGCAAATAGCATTTAATTTAGTGGCATGTGGTAAGTTCACTAAAGGTAAGTGTGCTTGCATATTCTGAAATCGAATTCCACCGTCTATATTATATATATGTAGGAACTTGGTTAATAGATCGGTCAGCTGTGTCTTGCTGTCCTAAATTTTTTTCACTCCACACTACAACACTATTGTGTTGGCTATTTTTAAGTTTTATTCTAGTTTACTATTATCATTTCATACATGAGAGTACTCTCAATATGCTCATCTAGTAAAAAATCTCATGATAATAATCCAAAATGTTAACAATTGTACCAAACCAAACCGACTAACCGGTTTAAAAAATAGAAAGAGCCAAACAAAGAGTTGACTTACAAGGTCACGAGAAGAAGCCATGGAAGTAGAATCTTCTTCATCATCTCTATCTTCTTTGTTTGTATTAACAATAGTAGAGAGAAGAAAAGAGTTAGTATTAGCAGTAGAATTGTTGAAGAAAGCTTTTGTGAGTTCAACGGCCGAAATGCTCCATGATCTTCCTAAAAACTCCATTGTCTCCGTCGGAGTTTCCGGTGGTAACGCCGTCTTTAATTCACGAGCCACCGTCGCTGGTCGTTCTTCATCTATGTTCTCTAGTTTCTTCCATGAATTACCTCTTCCCGTATTGCACATCATTACTAACAAAATCACACTATTAATTCGACCAATAACGTTATTAATTAAGGAGATCAAAAAAGACAGAAAAGAACTTACAATGATCTAAAGAAGTGGTGTTTTGTGTGAATAGGGTTTTGTGTAAACTTGTCATTGTTGTATGTTGATAGATTTGATTGGAGAAGAATCACTATGTGACTTTGGCTATATATAAATTGATTCTCTCTCTTTCTATTTACTTCTTCCATTTCTATGGAAAGTAATGAAATTTTATCATACTATCACATATGAAAACATTATAAAGTACAGTTTGGTCAAAATTGTTTATTCAATATATATTATAAACGAAGTAAATACCCCTTAACACAAAGCGGTTAACTCCATCTGATGTTTTCTCCACTAGAATTCAACTCCACAGAATCACATAGTTTCTACATAATATTGTTTAAAGTTTTAAGAATGAATATGAATTATGAATCGGGTTTTATCGATTCAGTGTTAAATATATGATAAATAAATGTTTTACTAGATATTTTTATACAACATATAGGTTAATTAATGTGAGGAAGAAAAAAAAAGTGAGAATGTGGAGCCACAATACCATAGAGTGTGGATATATAAATGTAATGATGGTTATTAGACAAAGTGAACCGATATTAAGGAACTTCTTCTTCTTCTTCTTTTTGCCTTCCACTTATATTTATACATATCTAATATCTCTTAATTAATCTTTATTTATTAAAACCAAAAAAGTATCTCGAAGCTTTATCATTATCACTCCACTAATTATGATCGTGGTTTCTCCCTATGAACTATGAACTATGAGTGGAAACAACAAAAGATACATAAATATGAGGCAAATACGAAAATTAAGATATGGATAAATGACACAAAAATGCTCCTGATTACATATTTTCAGTTTATGTTTCTATTATCATTCTTTTGGCTAAACGGCTCTTTTGTTTTTGCTTTTGGCTAAAAATAAAGTAAAATTAAAATATACGCCTTAAAAAAATCGTATATAATTTCAAGTGTTACCTAAAATTTAACTTAATGCTAACAACATAAATCCTAAAAAAGAATATCATATATTTCTTAATTTTTGTTTAACGACTATGTATGCATGATATGACACGAACGAAAGAGAAAGCTTGAACCAATTCAATTGAACTAAACCGAACCGGTTTGTTTGAATCACTTTTATATAACCTGGTCGGATCTACATAGGCTTTTGACTTTACACCAGCCCCATACCTATATTACTACAAGATGGTGAACCAACTAAACCATACAATTCGTGAAGCTAGCAATACCATACTCGGGTTAAATTCACATGGAGATCTCTATTAACAAGAAAAAACACTCATCAATGTTACAGACCAGGTGGCTTGAAGAAAGGGACCAACCCAAAGGCGGATTCAAGATCCAATGGGGTCTGAAGAACCCGTTTGAGTAGCTCCGGAGTGTTGCTTGTATCTCCTTTCCATGTCCCAAACCATGGTCCTCCTCCTATTTCCACTGCTGCCATTGAGCTTTTCGTTTCCAGTATAACCTGCATCATTGTTAACCATAACCAACGTTTTTAATCTTCTTTAACTGCATTGAGACTAGCTGAGACTTTGACTACAGGATTGAGTTGCATTTGCATGCATACCTTGCCTTTACTTCCATCATATAGCCGTTCCCATATCTGCAACTTTAATTCACCGTAACAACTATCTCTGCAAGCTGTAGCTAGTCCAGCTTCTGAGGTAGGAGCACGCAGAGGTGTACCTGCTTCGTTTGTTCTTGCTTCTAGTTCCACCTGCCACAAGACATTCAGCGGGTGTCAGAACCAAATCATTATAGGTAATGAATGATTTCAAAGTGAAATAGGACGAATCTGAGGAAGGGAAACAAAATTTACCATATGAGTTTCGTTCTCTGCAGTCATATACCAATAACCCCATGGAGACATTTCCCATCTAACAACACCATTCCAAGGAACAAACTCGTAAAATTTTCCATCATAGTGTACACAAACCTGCACATTGACAAGGGCCCAGAGATTTGAATAATAAACATTGTATCTTTACTGTCATTTCTTAATATGATCTTAATTAGTGCATACCAGAGCAGCATTTTCGAAGGTCTCAGACAATCCGGGCAATTGTCTCAACCCCCCAGCTGCAGTCAAAGCAACTTCTCCACTTGCACCTTCAAAGACATTACACTGGACCTGCAAAGAGACGCCAACCAGATAAAAATATCAAACAGAGGTCAAGTTTCATACACTTGTGCGTGTGTTTACACAAGTGTGTGCAGTATCCAACTTGACGCCTAAAGTTTACAACGAGAAAATGTAGGAAAAAGACGAAAAAGTTTACCCAAAACCATTTTCTAGGGAATCCTCCACCCCAATTCTTCTCTGAGTACGAAGGTGCATCCCGAAATTCAAACTTTTCACCGCCCCATTCGATCCACCCTGCAAATTCAAGAGATAAAACATCAGAACTAAAATAACAGCTTCTGCTGAAAAAAGAAGATAACAAAGCAAGTAATGGGTTTTCTTACTTTCTGTTAGTACAGGGCAAGTAAACTTAACCATATATTTATATTAACTTAAGCTAGTCAAGCAAAACTCACACCTGTTGAAAGGCCTCCTGCCATGCATATCTGCCAATGAGGCTCAAATACTGGAAAGGCTGCAGGCCAGCCTGCAGTAGACTTCTGTTTCGTCCCAACATCACCCCAACCGTAAACAGGACGGGTACTATACTCCCAACGAGCAGATTTCACAGTCTCTGCATAGTCAGTCCTGCAAAACAGATCTAATCAGACTTAAAAAACATAAATGAGAGAGTTACATACGACTAGAATCTGGGACCCTGCATTGAAGCGTGTTCATGACTGGCTTCTGACAGAATATAGGTTACATTAGGAAACATTTCCACCGAACAGGTATCATGACCAATTAGAGCAAGCTTTTGTGTGATCTAGAATTCATGCCTAAGATACTACGGAAACAGTTGCATTGCATTGCCGGTACCTCAAAACTTAATAAGATATCTCCTCACAATGGATTCTAGACTTGGGAGCGGCTTCAAGTATTAATGTATTATCTATATTAAATTTTACTGAGCATAGAATCAAACGATTACCGGCCATCATCACAAATGTGACCTTGATGCCAATATGGGGTAGCTTGGAACCCTTCTGACACTCTTCTGTTGAATTCCTACAATCAAACACCATGTTTTACAGATCAACATTCAAGGGAGTAATAAAAGTAATAAAGACTTCAAATTTCCTACAGGGAGAAGTAGAACATTATCATGCATATGCCTATTAAAATCAATGATCATTTAGCAAAGACCCGTATATAAACAGACAGATATTTAACATACAACAAAGCAACTAAACAAGGTAGGAGGAAGAAGAGTGAATACTGTTTCTACCTCAGGTGGAACCTCCTTGTTTGGAGACCTTGCCCCTGGCACGGTACTGAATGTATTCCCCAGAACTAGCTCATGTCTATCTATTACCATGAGAAAAATATTTAGGTAAGGAATCTATATAGTTAAGTAACCTGATTTACATTAAAGAAATGAGTACCAGCACAAAATATAAGAAAGTAAGGAGCAAAAGTTGTAGAAGTAGAAACAAGGCTCAGATTTGACTTCAGATTTATATGACAGAGCATTATTTAAGAATGAAGATGTTACCTCCCCAGAAGTTTTGAGACTCTTCTGTGTATTGGCATATATATTTATCATTAGCACCAAGAATCTGGGCTCCCACACCAGTGAATCTGGGTCCATATAGAGCCAATTCCAATGGTGACAATCTCTTCCGAAATGCTGGATTCTCCACAGAATACATAAAGCAGAAACTTTCTCTTTTCTCTGGAATTGAAACCCTGAAATACCATCCTTCGAAGAATTTTCGAGCTGTTCCATCGTAATGGTATCTGTAGTTTTTAAAAGATAACAACTTGTCAACCCAAGAAAACAAAAAAATAAACCTTTCGATGAACAGCTCTCTAATGCACTTAATTAGTTCTTCGAAGGAATAGATCAAAAAATCTTTACTTGTCTTGAAGCCGGATTTTCAAGTCACAATTCTCGTAACAAGAAGATGCAAATCAACAAAAAAAAGCCCCAAATCAAAATGAGAAACTAAAGCAGACACATAATTTTGAAGTTAAGAAAACTAGATAAGAAGATTCATGAATGGATCAATTTACCCACTGTGGGGAGTCCGGAGTTCGCGATTAGGAGGAGTCGGGACGTAAATGGGTTTAACAGAGATCTTATCACAGTCAATAGCATAACCAGAGGAAGAAGTTTCATTACTCGGCGTAGAGATCGACGCAGAAACCCTAGAAATGGAATGGGGTTTTAGTTTAGCCGATGATCGAGACGGAACGAGTAAGCGAGTGAAAGGAGAGACAGGACGAGAGAGATCAAAAGATGTGAAACTAGGGTTTAATGAAACAACCAAACTCCTGGTGTCCATAATTGAAGATGGAATTGAGAAGAGAAGAAGAGATCGAAAGAAAGTGAAATTGAAGTTTGAAGGAACAATGGGTCCGACTCTGAACAATGGAGAGAAGAAGAAGAACGAAGAACGTGTGGCGGTAAGTAGTTACGTGGCAAACGCCAAACGTAACGTTCATATATATATATATTTTTTTTTTGTCGCAAATGAAATATATATTATATTGGGTATTTTAAACCCAGAACCAGTACAAAAGAGATTGAAGACAAGGGGAGCACTCTCACCACTTGCAAACAATAAGCTGCCATAGTTTGAGCTTACAAAAGACACAACTTGCAAATATAACAAAGGTGAAAGACATATAGAACATTGACCTAATGACTCGAAACTTAAACTGAATAGCTAAACTTAGTTCTTCTTTAAGTAATATAACAGCTTAATCATCCAGATCATGAATGTTGTTCACAACCGAATTGACTTGTCCTTGACCTGCTTTGCCCTCCTCTTCGTCTTCCTTGCCTTTTGGTTTAGAGCTTTCGCCATTTTCAACGACGTTGAGGAGCGGGTCCGGTGTGTTGTCAGGGATGTTTAGTTCTAAGTCAATGGGGTCGGGGCTTACCTCCGCCATGAACGTGTCTTCAGGATTATTGAGGATATCTTCCATGGTGACGCTTCTGTAATTTGCCGTACGTCCATGCTGCTCAGAAGTCTGGTCCTGCTCAAATAGTGGTTGTAATAAGATGGATCTTGGGGAGTTGGTCCATGCCTCCAGGGATCTGTCACTGCCAGATGAAGCTCCATGCTGCAAGTTAACCTGCACTGGGAAGATGAAGTAGTCCATAGGGGACAGTGTGTGAGTGCAGAAAGTAGTCGTGTGTGTGATTCTCTGACAGTTAAAGCACAGCCTCGCCACCCATTCGTAATAGTATTGAATCTGGAATCTCTCTCCGCTTTGACACTGAANCAAATCAAGAATCTCTCTCCGCTTTGACAGTGAACTGCTCTGTAATACCTTAGCCTTTCATTGATGTGGAACCCTATCTTCACTCTG